>WWET01000510.1:71594-83535 GCA_011038615.1 Limnodynastes dumerilii
CTCGTGGTCCAGTCTCGTGGTCCAGTCCAGTGGTCCAGTCCAGTGGTCCAGTCTTGTGGTCCAGTCCAGAGGTCCAGTCTCATGGTCCAGTCCAGTGGTCCAGTCCAGTGGTCCAGTCTCGTGGTCCAGTCTTGTTGTTCAGTCCAGAGGTCCAGTCCAGAGGTCCAGGTCAGAGGTCCAGTCTCGTGGTCCAGTCCAGCGCTTCAGTCCTGAGGTCCAGCCCTAATGTTCAATCCTGAGGTCCGGTCCTAACTGTCGCCAGTTCCGTTTACTCCGGTACCGCTGACTCCAACTCTGCCATCTACCTCTTCTTCACTGCTACAACTGCTACCATCAGCTCCGCCTCCTACCACACGGATTCCCTTATTTACCCTGGTCCGCCAGTGCTGTTTTCTGGACTTTTGAACCTGTTTGACAGCGTGCCTCCTGACTAACTATTATTTAACCCCGCACCATTATCTTGTCTGGGACTATTATTCATCATTACTTCTGTATGCACCCATCTGTTATGAAACCTGCTCAGTTTCATTTCAACCCAACACTGTTGTCTTCATCCCTGAAACCCGGAACTGATCCCAAACAATCATTGAACGTGACATTGGGTACACTTTATTCGATCAAATCAGTGACTTTCTCTTTCTATGTTGTAATATTGCTTTAAATAATTGCTTTTCTGCATGGAAAAATATACCAGCAAATGTAAATGTGTCTTTATATCATCCACAAAAACACAACAGCTCTACCGATGAAAGGATAAAATTTAGTGGTTGGATTAAAATTTCCTTAAACTAGAAATGAATCAATCTTTTCTTTGCTTGCCATAAGGTAACTAACTACATTTATTACACTATTACATCTTTTCTTGTTGTGTTAGAGATTTCACTTTTCTGTGCCCTTTTTTCGAGGATTTTAAAAGGTGGGTTTCCAATGCGTGTAATACGTTTGGTAGATTAGCATACCTCCCAACATTTTTAAACCAGAAAACGGGACAAATAAGCTCCACCCCCATCCCGCCAAGCTCTGCTCCTGTTCCGCCCCCATTGTAATGCTGCACAGGGCAAAAATGAAAAAATAGTAATTAAAAAAAAAAAAACACCTGACTCCAGTGTAGCCCACTTATTGGGAAAAACTGGAAGGCAGTCGGGACAGCAGGACAATCAAGCAAAATAAGGACTGTCCCACTGGAATCGGGACAATTGTGAAGTATGTATTAGGTGTCTGGACATGGCACCCTGACATGACATATACCCCCACATAAAACTAAAATGACCCCTATCCTGTGAGTGTGTGTATGTGTGTGTGTGTGTGTGTGTGTGTTAGGGACTTAAATTGTAATGTGACAGAGGACTGTTTAAAATTATAAGGAGCTACTTAATGATGGCACTGATAAAAAGAAAAAGAAACATATGTAAAATGACAATACTGATAATATGGTTGTAATATCTGACTGCCAAGACATGTAAGACATCCATTAACATTCTCTGTGAAAGAAGGATGTTTATAAGGAAGTATGTTATCCCACTTACTTTACATGCGTAAGTGGGGTAACATACATGTATCTGGATCCATTCCCTAGACTCATTTTCTTTGTTAAAACTTTGACATCTCTGGTATAGATATTAAGCTTGCTTTACTTAAGAGAATATTCCGTCAGAGTATCAAACACAGCTTTTGCTGACCTAGACTTGACTGTTTCTTTACTGATCTGCCATAAAATGTATGCTTATAACTTATAACATGGCTTTCTGTTGTTTCTTTGAGTGTCTAAACAGCATTTTGTTAATGCGATCTCAGTTTCTGCTATTCATATGTATCTGGATTGGACTCCTCATTTGGTATAATGATCACTGGTAGACTCCCTCATCTTTAGATCACTTCCATGCACAATAGTCTCTAACAAGTCATGTGGAGTAGCACTGGGATGTAGCTGTGGAAAAAGCTTATTATTTCTGTTGGCTGCTCTGAATTAAAAGTTTGTTGTATTTTGCTGGAATTTGGTGCATTTTATTATTTTGACATGTATATACATAAAAGATTGTTTAGGGCCTGGATAAATAAAAGATAAGAGTTCTGGTAAAGTTCTATAATTATCAGGAGTTTATAGATTTCTTTATAATATAGATAACATCATGTCATAAGCTCTGGGGAATACATATCTGGTATAGGACCCCTTGCACTGGGATTGGTGAGCGAAGTGAACTGGAAGCTAGGTAATTTGAGATAGCACCTGCTCATAGTGATAAAGGGCCTGATCCAGACCTACGCATGAGAGCGGAGCGGATTACCGCTTCAGCATAAAAACTTTCACTCCCATGACACTTCCCTTACCTTTACCTCCGTACGCCGGCTGAACCCTACCTTAACTTTTCCCGGCGTAAGTACGAATTTTCGTAGCGACGCGCTGATCGTACCGGGCTAAGCACGCCCATACTGTACAATTTAAATGGCTCCCCCCGCCTACATTCCCTAACTCCAGCGTCCGTACTAACTTCATAATAGAAACAAGGCCCGTCGTCGGAAAATACGCAAACAATACGGACGCCTGAATCACCGCTACGAAAAGGTCTTTGGTACGACCGGAAGTTGTCACTCTGCACATGCGCAGTACGTTTTTTCTGCCGAATTTACGCTTGCGACCAGCGTACGATCGCTTGCGAGCGTAGGTCTGGATCAGGCCCAAAGCGAGACCAAGCACTTGTAGCTGCAAAGACAGAGAACAGTGATGAGTTGCTGGTGAGTAACTCTGCATGCAACAGAGGGTATAGCATGGGATGAGGTTGCAATTGGCAGAAGTAGATGGTCTTGGTGTCAGGTGTAGTAATGCTACATTGATTGAAGACAAAAGAGCATTGATGTTGCGAGTCGACTGCAGTAAGACAGCATTAACACTATTGAATACCTCAGAATTATGAATACTGAGGCAGACTTGGGGCCAGATTTACTAAGCTGTGGGGAAAAAAAAGATGGAGATGTTGCCTATAGAAACCAATCAGATTCTAGATCTCACTTTACTATTACATACTCGAAAATGTCAGCTAGAATGTGATTGGTTGCTATAGGCAACATTTCCAATTTTCCTATCCCGCAGCTTAGTAAATCTGGCCCTTGGAGTGCAATAGTTTTGCTAAAGCAGACTGAGATGCAGTAAACATCCCATGCGTGATGGGTGGCACTTCCCTGCATCACTGCCCCACTTAGCACTAACTTAACACTAAAGAAAGACACAGACAACTTCTTGGGAACTAAATTTGTATCTATTAATTAACTTTAACCGTAGCTTGAATGATAAGGCACTATATTAGAATTGAATGATGGGGGCCAAGAAAGCAGGTAGCAAAATATAAACATATACAATAAAGCATGTCTGAATAAATACATTAACATTACCTACAACACCTCCCTATGTCATAGAGCAATCTTCTCAAATCAAACTTACCCATTTTGGGAACTATAAACAACAACCATAAAGTAACTGGAAAAAATGGCTGCCTCTTGCAACCACTGAAATCCGCCAACGGGCAAAACTATAACCTTCTAATCAAAAATACAATAAAACTCCTCATAAATAACCTGCTTTCCGCCAATAAGAGAAACCCTACTCCCCACAGAGGTATAGACCATGTATCACCTAAGAAACAGCCCAGAGACATAGACCGTGTATCACCTAAGAGACAGGGAAGGGAGGGTGGGTGAATCCAGGGAAGAAAAGGAGGAGGCCCCAGGGTCCTGGCCAGTTTTATTGAACACCAGGCCCCAGCTCCTCCCACCACTATTAGACCAATGAACGGCAAATGGGGTGAGTGACACATTTCGCCCCAACCTCACGCAGGGAGTTTACCTTAGCTTGGGCTAAAGTTTTAACCCCACGCTTCCCTCATGTTGCTTAAGCAGGCTAGAACTGCAATAATTTTGCTGGATCAGCGCTACAGATTGAAATACACATCCACTAATAACTACTGCACTAATAACATGTAAAATCTAATAAAAGTTCACGTTAACTTTCAGTTTATATAGAGCCAAATTTGAAATTAAATGTAATAACCATATGTTCTATTTCAATTAACAGAAGTTTCTTGATATATGCACAAGCTGAAGAAACTGAATTCACCAGTCTTTTTCTTCTATTGAAAAAATAATCACAATTAACGGCCGAAAGCAACAGTTGTTAAACTGATCTTTCCCATACCAATAACAAATAACTGATATTTTTCCATATCTATTTGTATGTTTTTATTATTTGAAACTTTGTGAACTGTTTATAGATAAACTAGTTTGTACAACATTTTATTGTGTTTCAGCAATAAGAATTAACAGGGACTCGTCAAAGACGATACTGTTAAAACATTTGTGCCTAATGCTTATGCCCTACATGATCATCACTTATTCAGGAGATATGCATCTATTAGCATAGACCCTGGCAAAGGGGGGCCTAGATGTAATATTTAATTGAAATCTAAGTGCTGCTGATACAGCTCTCACTGCCAGCCAGGAGGAGCAACAGTGCTATGCTGATGGCTGCTGGCAGAATGTTTATACAGCACTTAAAACTCTCAGGTTCTGAAGCTGAGCTCTGTTTATAAACAACCTTCAAGCAGCTGACAGTGCTGCAGTTGCCCATTGCTAGTAGGAAGAGGTAAGGGGTATGGCAAGATCCAAAGACTGGTGGCTGTAAAAGAATGCTGCTCATGAAGAATAACATCTGGCCGAACGTGTGGCAACTGCCTTATGCAAGCTGGCCTCTGCTATCAAGCAAGGTGCTCTTGTCTATTAGGGCTTCCTATTCATGTTTTGAGGGGTCATGACATCTAAGTCAATGACCCAATGGCCTTCCTTTACTCTTTGCCATACATAACCTACACCATAATGATGATACTTATATAGTCAAACAATTCAACCACAAAATTAATAATTATTTAATAAAATCTGTGCCCTCTTTTTAACTGTAATCTAAGTCTCCGAGTATTTTATTGTGTCTGTTTACTGTCTGTAATGGTTTGGGGGGAGGAGGGTCACATCAATTAGCCATTTGGCAATTTATACAATGCATCACTGCATCATTCTTAACCACGCACATCTATTGTATCTAATGCATCTGTTGTCATTGAGTAAAGATCACCAGCATGATTCTGTAATGTGTTTGTTTTTGTTTGTTTTTTAGACATCTTTCTAAAAATCCTTCTAAGCTTCAGCAGTATGTGCCAGTGCTAATATCATAGGACCTCATTCACGGTTAAGAAAGTGGAAGGCTGTGGTGTGACCTGGATGCCGACAGGAGAAGACGTGCCTCGGATCGGCTCCCGCTTTAGCCACGTCTTTTGGGGAAATTAGCCCCTCCAACTCCATTCACCGGACCCAAACTGGCTCCTGTGAGTGCCCTGCCAGCCGGTTCAGAGATCCCGGATCTCCTACGTTGTCCGCAACCTTCCCGACCTAGGCCCCGGATTTGGGCCTTCTCACGCGACCTCTGTGCTCCTCGTTGCGGCCACGACGGGCCCACACAGCTACGGGACTTACCTGCCATCGTCCCATGACACCTCCTCATCCACAGGCTTCCTAGACCGCAGGCTGCCATGAATATCCCTTCCTGCGATACCCTGTTACGCATGCACTTCTTCCATATCAAGGAGCAAGTCTTGAGGGCGACGGAGGGCTCCGACATACTAGGCAACCTCCAACTTTTTCCTGATTTCTCAGCGTCTACAGTCGCCAAAAGAAGGTCTTTTCGCCCAGTCACCCTGGCTCTGCATGAACATGAGATTCCCTACAGGTGGGGATTTCCGGTCAAGCTACTTATTCAGTTTGAAGGCTCCACCTATAGCATCGCATCCCTGGAGGCCGGCCTAAAGCTGCTGCAAGACTGGGACATACCGATTCCATCCTCACCTCAGGCCCAACCTTCCACCATTCAACTGGACTGGGGTAAAGCTTGAAGAAGAAGCTTTCAGAGTGAGCTTACTTAGTTAATATAGTCTCAGAGTTTGACCGTTAAATACGGTGGTTATGCCATAATTTCCTCATTAAATGCTTCCTTCCACCCAATCTTCTTATCTTTGTTCTTAAGTTTACCAAACATGCCCCTTCCTTCTTAAGTCACTACAAACCTAGAAATAAGAGTTTCGTAAGGGTGATTCAGAGCTGTCCCATTCTTAAGTCTTAAGTCCTATGTAAATTGCATATATTAAGTTACAACACATGCACAGTATATCCCTTCTTAATTATACGCACCTAAAGAGTAGCATTTTCTTAAGCGTGAATCAGGTCCATAATCCTTACTCCCTATACTGGGAGATGTGAAGGTGCAATCCTTATAACTCAAACTGCACATTTTTCCCATGAAAAATGACCCACACTGCTCCTTTGGGTGCTATATACACTTGGATTGTGGATAATTGAAAATATCACTCATTTGTGTCTGTTTTCTGGGTATGAAACATACATGATTTACACTGAATGCAAGATGGAAATTATCAGTGCTAAACAATAAACCTGATAGTAACTTTGGACCAAATCCATCAATAGGATCGATGGACTGCTTTTTCCCCATGGCTTCAGTACGGATGTGGATCAGCAAGATCCAGCCTTTCATCATTTTAATCATTCTAACACATTTACGATGCCGGGGCAGGTCAATAACATGTTTAGAGAGAATCTATCACTCATAAAAGTTTTATTCTCAGTTTTATATTAAAAAAAAAACTTTTAAAGTTGTGTTGTAGCTAATCTGACTTTATGACAATGAGGTAGATACAGAACTATGTTTGCTGTACGTTTACTCGCGTAGCGTATTTTCGTGTGCGTACCTTCTATACACTCCCCTAGGCACACCCCTTGAATGTACGTATTTTGTCAAGATACGCTTTTCAAACCCTACCTTAACTTTTGCCAACGTAACCGCAGTGATCCGCACACGTACGTATGGGCAACGCGTATTTATGCAGCTAAGCACGCCCATGCTGTACACTTTAAATACTAACCCCCGCCTACTTAACGTATTTTAGATGTATTTTGGACTTACGTAAAATTGGCACGCCCACACGTAAGTATTTACGTGACACATACGTGAATGGCCCATACGTTCACAATTACGCTACGTTACTGAGCGTATTTTCTATGGTGCGCATGTGCAGTACTTACCAAAAGGCGATTTTACGTCTCCACCACGCGTAAATTCGCTCACAAGCGTTGTTCTGGATCTGGCCCAATGCCCAGATATAAAACCTAAAATGTTATCATAATTTAAACTAAATCAACACAATTACCAATAACTACACTGCTTTGTGATCACAAAAAGTTGGAAAACTTTGTTTTATACACAAATACTGCATATAAAGTTTTAGGAAATAAAATATATTATATAAATGAAGGTTAATAAATAACACCAAGCAATGGAGAGTATTCATCAACACCATGTGTTATAGGAAATAATCCACCAGTGTATGATGTAAAATAATAATTAGTACTGTTGGCATTGTCTTTAATGTCACACATACTGTAACAAACAGCTGCCAAGAAATGTGGGAAATGGCATTTATTATCGTCATCTACAATATTGGATATCTTCATTCTGTATTGAAAAAATCAGCACAGACGATTTTAGCTACATGTGTGTTTTGTTTAATGTGAACAGGAGGGAAGATTAGGAAGAAAACAATAACTAGAATTCAGCACAAAATTCCACTAAACCAATTTCGCTGTTTGCTGATCACTGAGTGACCCCATTCTGGTTCCTGAAACTCTGATGTTTCTATTTATTTTAAAATAACAGCTCATTACTCACTAGGTGACAAATGCAAAAAAGAAAATATTGGGTTATTTGGAGCAGAATACTTTTTTCACTGTAGCTAGAGATGTGTTTGTAGCATTGCTTTGATTATATTTAGAAGTATTTGACACATTGGGGTAGATCCAGGACTACGTTCGTCTTCCATAGACGGACATAATTCAATAAACAATAGCTACTGCGCATGCGTAGTAGCTATTGTACGTAATCTGCGTACCGTTTCGATACGTAGATTGCGTATATACGTAAAAATATATTTTAGTTCTACGTATCGAAACGTACGTTGCCCAACTTACGCACGCAAAGTTCGTAAGTGGGGTGTTTTGAGGGGAGAGCACATGCCCCCCCAGATGTTACGTGGTTTTACCCACGTAACCTCTATTGGACGGAACTAAGTTCCGTACAACAGGTATTACCTTGCCCTATAGCATCGTAAGTCTTACAAATATACACATGAAAGAGGGAAGTGACAGGAGGATTTCACTTCCCTCTCTCATGCAGACTGACAGAACCCCACAGATAAGGAAAGCGTGCGGGGGCCTGCATTAGGCCCATAGTTTCTAAGATAATAATGTTTTCTTTTAAGATTATAACATAGAAAAGACAGACAAGGCACAGGATAAGGGCTAATCCAAGGCTAAGGACTGTAACCTAAGAACTTACTGTGCCATTCGCACCCATCTTTGTGAGCTGGAAACCAATCCCATCACTCGTACAGTTCCAATCGTAGGATTGAATACTTAGGTCTCCATCTTAATAGTTCAAACTCGCCCCTAAAATGGTAACAAATCAGAAACAAGGTCTCTCAGCCTGCCAAATTTACTTTAAATTTAAACAATACATTGCCCCCTCCTGCAACCACAACCAACCCAATCTGAAGTGTCATAAATTACATCTTTGGATAGGTTGGGTGTGCCTTCTGTACCTAATATTTGGAGGATGTGCTTGTGCAAAACGTAAAAACAGTTCATTTCCAATGCCTCAGTTTGGAAAATATCCACTTTTCAAAAGTCTGGATTTGGTCCTTAGCCATAAAGTCCTCCCACTCAAACACCCAAAGGCCCAGGTTTCAAATATCCCAACCTCACATCAGACTAGGTAGTGCTTGGAAAAGTACTTAAAGGACAGTAGTAGTAGTAGTATTATTATTTTTATTATTATTTATTTTGAACTTTTCCTTCTCTTTTTGGGGTATGTCACCCTACTACCATAGATAACGTAGACAATCAAGAACCTTGCCATCTAAAAGGTTTTACTTTGTCAACCAGAACTGCACTGTCACCATTGTAGACAATTTTGTAGTTGATCAAAATGTGATAAGGGTTGGTGAAAGTTATGCAGTAAAATAACTTTAGGATAAATAAAATGCCAGCATATATTTTGTTGACTCTACATTTAAAATAAAAGATGCAAATCTGTTTTTAGTCCGTGAATCCATAAATGTTTTATAATAATGCTTTAACAAACCATAACAATTCTGTGGCATTTGTCTAACTACATATACTGTACATCAGGGGTGGCCAAACAGTC
Source organism: Limnodynastes dumerilii (assembly GCA_011038615.1). NCBI lineage: Eukaryota > Metazoa > Chordata > Amphibia > Anura > Limnodynastidae > Limnodynastes > Limnodynastes dumerilii. Next base: position 80,905 of record WWET01000510.1, read on the forward strand.
GATCATGATTCCCCCAAGTTAGTGTAGGTGGGCAGGGGGAGGTAGTTAAATGAAGGTGGCGGGGGGGGGCGGGCTAGGCGGCCATATGCTCCTGTGCAAGCGTATGGCCCCTTCCTTACGCTGGCTGAAGTTAGGGTAGCCTTCAGCCGGCGTGGCGTAGGGGCCATACGCCCGCACAGGGGGAGTGCCAAGGTAAGTGAATGCCGATACGCTGTGCTTTAGTAAGTAAGTACCTCTGGATCAGGCCCATACTGAGAAGACTGGAGAGAGATGATGGGAAATACTGGGGAAGCTGGAGAGACATGTATAGGGAATACTGGGGAGGCTAGATTAGACTTTTTTTTTTTTTTTTTGCAGCCCACATTATCTTAGAGTGTGATTGTTTGACCCAATTGTGGTTTGGAGTTTGAAATACCTGATCTAGAGGATACAGCAGAAATGTTAAGATAGGGATCTGCTGTTGGAATTCCGTGAGAGTGAGCGGAGTGGCGTGGACGTCTGAATACAGTGGGGATTTGGTATCAGATCCCCACTGCCATTGCACTCCGCAATACTGCAGAATGGCAGGTCTGGATTTGGTTCAATGTTATTTCCACCTAGTCTCTGTGCTTTTATAGCAGATTGTGGATGCTTTTTTTTGCACTACAGATATACATACATCTATGCTACCTGATCAAAACACATTATGATGCATTTGGACTTAAGATGAAACACTTCAAACATCTTTCAAACACAGGAGCTGAGTTAAGGTCACAATTCCCTCTTAGTCTTTGTATAGTTTAGGCATTCCCTTTTAATCGTTGTATTCAAGGTGTTCCCTCATGATGTGGACTGATCCAGACCTTCGTACATAAGTGATTTTGCATGCACTTGAGTCAAAAAACTTAGGTGGGATTGTTTAAATAAAAAATTATATTTATAGTGCAGCCCAATGATTGTGGATCCATCCCTCTCTTGCTTGAGAATCTAATCATATGAAAACTGGAGTTCAGGATCAGGCCCTATATGTATAGTGAAGAGACAGAAGGAACCTATAAACACACTGAAAGAACTTACACAGAGAAAGGCGCATTGAGGTTTTGTTGTGCAATTCCAGGCAAAACCTTGCTTTTCATAATAAATATGAATTAGTTTTTTTCTTTCTCCGTACATGAAAATGAAGAAGAAGTTAAAAAGCTAAATTCAGTATATTCTTAGGAAATCACTTACATATGCTTCCATAGAATTTTCTGGAATCATGACACTGGCTACCTAGCAACCATGTCTTTCTGTACCAGACAGTTTTATTAAAAAGATTTGTTATTTTGGAGGCAAGAGAACCTTCCTGCAGATAAGGGATATATAAATGTTATTAGTCATGAGGATAAAACGGCATGGTTTTCATTTTTCAAAAGCAAAAACTAGAGCATAAAAAAATATCAATTTTCTAGAAGTCCTTGTAAACATCAGTTGCCAGTGATTTGGTTCACAGTAACCACTTACATAATATTTCCTGTAACAAAAACAAATTAACTAAAGGGCAAAATAAGTTGTGACTGTATACAAGTCAATTTAATTGGTCATTTATACATAATTATTTTTTGCATGGATCCTGGTTTAGTAAAAAAAAATTCATCCTTGACACCAAATTATAAACAGGAAAAAATGTTTATGCAAACAAATGTAAAAGTCTGAAAATAATAGTCCCATGAAATACAGAAATGTTAATATAATAAATACAGGGGCTTTTAAAGCTTACTTCACACGTAACAAATGCAACACGCTTTACATAAAAAATGTAAAGATGTATTTTGCATAAGGGTTTTAAAAAAATTTGTGTAAGCTCCAAATTTGCACAGATGAAAGATATTGTTTTAACTGGCTTTAACATGTGACTCAAAAATGTCAACTTTTAAGTATTATTCAAGTAGAATTGATCATCCTGGGAATCTGAAGAAAAGCTGTAAAAATGAAGGAGCATTCAAGGAGCCCAACTGCCTAAAGGGCCTGGCAGCATGGCAGTCACCACACTACACCTTCAGCCCTCTGCACACAGGCCACACAGCTTGCCTGGTATTACATATCTCTGGCCCCAGATTGCATGTCATGGCCTTGTCTGCATTCTCCTTGGCTGTGGTAACTATCTGCTGGAGCTGGAGTCCTGGAGCAAAGTTGAGTGTTTGTACCGTTGGAAGGTGTAGAAGAGATATTGTGGAAGGTCTGCCAATGGGAGCCCTGTATTAACAGTTTGTCACGTGACAGCAGACAGGGGCAGCGGGACACGCCGCGGAGGAGAAGACAGCAGCCGGAAAAAGACTTCAAAGGTAAGTATAAGGAGTGCTGAGTGCTGGACAGATATAATGATGAGTGCTGGCAGACATGATGAGGATGAGTGCTGGCAGACATGATGATGATGGGTGCTGGGCAGACATGATGATGATGATGGGTGCTGGGCAGACATGATGATGATGGGTGCTGGGCAGACATGATGATGATGGGTGCGGAGGTGTGTAGAAGAGGGGGTAGTCTTATACGGCGAGTATATAACAAACTCTATATTTTGAGTGGAAATGTTGGGGGGTCGTCTTATACGCCCAGTCGTCTTATACGCCGGAAAATACGGTAATAATAATAATATCATACCAACAACCA
>WWET01000510.1:84940-96247 GCA_011038615.1 Limnodynastes dumerilii
ATATATACTGCTCAAATAAAGGGAACACAAACAACACAATGTAACTACAAGTCAATCACACTTCTGTGTAATCAAACTGTCCACTTAGGAAGCAACACTGATTGACAATCAATTTCACATCCTGTTGTGCAAATGGAATAGACAACAGTTGGAAATTATAGGCAATTAGCAAGACACCCCCAATAAAGGGATGGTTCTGCAGGTGTTGACCACAGACCACTTCTCAGTTCCTATGCTTTCTGGCTGATGTTTTGGTCACTTTTAAATGCTGGTGGTGCTTTTACTCTAGTGGTAGCATGAGACGGAGTCTACAACCCACACAAGTGGCTCAGGTAGTGCAGCTCATCCAGGATGGCACATCAATGCAAGCTGTGACAAGAAGGTTTACTGTGTCTGTCAGCAAAATATGATATTGAGGGTATTTCCCCTTTATCCCTTTATCTGGCATCAAAACCAGCAGCTATCTGCAAACATACTACAGGAGGCACAAGCTCTACTTCATCTACTTAGCCTTGCTCCAGCCTAGCTTCACACAAAAGTATCACAAACTCCACCATCCGAATCCAGCAAAACACCACAACCTCAATGAATTCCCAGATGTATATGAATTCACTACATAAGAGGTAGAATTTTTTTCCTCTATAAAGTCACTGAAAGGTCTTTTGGTTTTTACATGCTGCTGTGATATTTGCAGCAGCATGAACTCTTTCGGCTCTGGCTGCTTTAACTGATCCTGGATATTATTAGGCAGCCAGGATTCTGCTCTCTTAGGAAGCTGGATGACAGCAATTATGGCTGTTGCTAAGCAGTCTGGCAGCTATGTAACCAGCACAGCCATTGCTTCTACAACAGGTGCTAGCATGTTAAATAGGTGTCACCTGGTGCCTTTCAGAAAGGATTCAGACCAACCAGAGCTGGGCAGCTGGTCTTGTCTGTTTGTCTCTGGCCTCTTAGTTTTTTGCCTTGCTTGTTAGCCTGATTCCCACAAGGCCCTGTTTGTTAATTGCAGTCTTCTTGGTCTGCTGTAGTCTATGTCTATCTGTTTCTCGTTACCTTTTACCTGCCTAGACACCCTTGCTTTGTATTTGTATACCTGCCTGGACCCTGTTATCTGGTACCTGTATACCTGCCTGGATCTGGTGCCCTTGTCTTGTCTGTCAGCCCTGTACTCAGCATACCCTTATACACTGATGAGGAGTATAGCAGACCCTCCAACATGACCCCCTCCATTTGGTACATAATACTCTGCTTCTGCTCTTCCTTCTTAAAATTATTGCAGTCACCTGTGTTATACTAGTTATTTGAATAGAAAGGTGTGTATCACAGGTGACTGCAATCAGAGATTAGAAAGGAAGAGCAGTAGCAGAGTATTTTGTACAGAATGGAGGGGGTCATGTTGGAGGGTATGGTATAGATACCTCATCATGATGGGCAAGCTTAATAATCTTCTTTGTACACTAATGCAGACCAGGATCAATTTTTCCAGAAATTAGTCCCCTTGTAAATTAGAGGAGATTTTCATGGTGTGAGACTTCAATGCTATCCTTTCCCCACTATGGATGAAACCTATTCACTTTGGTCCCCACACACAGGGACAATAAAATTGTACAGCCCTAAGAGATTTTTTTTAACTTACATCACATATATGATACATTGTATATGTCACAAAATGCAGCACTTACAATGTTAAACGATGCAATTTCCTTGGTTTCTTCTTCCTTGAATTCTGGCCGGTTCAGATTTAAGATACCTCAGTTTCTCCTGGCTTGTGCCTGTTCAGATTTTCACAGCATCAGAATTACCCTGCTCATAGATGAAGGCATGTTGCTTACGGTCAGCTGACTTTTGAGAACCTGTGCCAGTGCAACGTGTACCTTTAGTATATGGTTCCAGGTTCCGTATCTCCTTGTAAACGTGCCACTTCCTTGGTCTGCTCAACAGATCCATGTAGCTATAAGCCTTCCTAGTGCTAACTGCTACCCTGAGCCTCATCACGACAATACCTATCACTGCTCAACGTCTATCACCGCAGTGCCATCCATTACACTGAGCCTCTCATTGCAGTAATACCTGTCACTGTTCAGTATCCATCATCACAGTGCCATCCATAACTCTGTGCCTTTCATCACAGCAATACCTGTCACTGCTCAGTGTCCATCATCACAATGCCATCCATTACTCTGAGCCTCTCATCGCAGTAATCAGGGGAGTTGGAACGGGGTGGCAGGGGGTCACAGCGCCCCCCAAAAATTTTCAAGGGGGCGCCCAGGACCACGGACAGGGGAGGCAACGGGGACTTTTGTAAGCGGTCCTGTGCACCCGCTCAGTCCATCCCCACCTTCAGGGGCTCTGGTGAAAACCACCTGAAAGGTAAGACTCCGGACCCCGGAAGCTTGTTCGCTTACTCCATTGGGTTCTTCTTCGGATCACTCTGGTACTTCACGGGTAAACCCGGAGTATCCTACACATTCTGCCTGGACCACTCTGGTGCTTCGCAGGTAAACCCGGAGTGTCCTAACACAAATAATCCCCTCATGTCGCCACTCAGCCTACCCCCTCTGGCGTTGACCCCCTCTGTCCGCGGCCCTGGGCGCCCAGGACCACTGACAGGGGGAGGCACTGGGGACCCTTGTAAGTGGGGGGATGTGGTGCCAGGCCATTCATCCCTCGTTAGGGAGACTGCAGAGTGTGACGTTGGCGCGACCTCAGGGTCACGCCAGCGTCATACTGAGAAGAGAGTGAGTGCCGCGCCGCTGAGGAGAACAACAGGAGAAAGAAGGTAAGTTAATAGAGGAGGATTATTGGGACTTTAGGAGGTTGAGGGGAAATATGAGGGGATTATTTTCAGGCTGAGGGGCGACATAAGTGGATTATTTTGAGGCTGGCCAGACATGAGGGGATTATTTGGAGGCATGAGGGGATTATTTAGAGTCTGAGGGGTGACATGAGGGGATTATTTTGAGGCTGGGCAAGCATGAGGGGATTATTTGGAGATTGAGGGGGCGACATGAGGGGATTATTTGGAGACTGAGGGGTGAGACGAGGGCCATTATTTGGAGGCTGAGGGGCGACATGAGGGGATTATTTGGAGGCTGAGTGGCGACATGAGGGGATTATTTGTGTTAGGACACTCCGGGTTTACCTGCGAAGCACCAGAGTGGTCTAGGCAGAATGTGTAGGATACTCCGGGTTTACCCGTGAAGTACCAGAGTGATCCTAAGAAGAACCCAATGGAGTAAGCGAACAAGCTTCCGGGGTCCGGAGTCTTACCTTTCAGGTGGTTTTCACCAGAGCCCCTGAAGGTGGGGATGGACTGAGCGGCCCCTGAAGGCGTGGTCGTTCCCCGTTGAACTTGGACTCGCAGGAAGATGAAAGAATAGACACCAATGGTGAACCCCAAAAGAAGACAAGAACTAACGAATATCAGCGGGAGCAGAACCGGTGGGAAGAGACCCACCGGAGACAAACAGTGGCGAACACAGAAACGTGGCACTGAGGACTAAAGTAGATCACGGGACAAACCTAGACAGACTGGGGCTTACGCTCACACTAACACTCAGAGATATCTCCTAAGAGATTACACACACTAGCACTCAGGTAAGTATAGGTACTGCAGGTAAGGGAGGTACAAATGGGGATGAGAATCAGGACTGGATACACAAGGTAACTAAGGCAGGATATAAGGCAGGTAAGTGGGTCAAACAACGGTCAATTCACTAGGCTGGAAGCACTAGGCACACAAGGTAAATAGCAGGTCACAGAACTGAGGGAACAGACTCTATAACCGGCGCAGAGTAATGGTAAGTGGGCTGTAAAATACTGTCTGCTGTCCTGTGATAGGACAGCCCAGAAAACCCTGCCCCCAAGCAAGGATGCGTTCCACAGGTAAGGAAGTGCATAAGGAACAGAGAAGACAGAGTGCGCGCCTAATAGGAAGACGGCGCGCACGTGGATGGTTACTAGGACGCTGTAACTATGCTGCCTGTCGGCTGGGGAATCCCCTGAGACGCGTCGCGGGAATAGAGGTAAGCGGGCAGACGGGGAGGGAGCAGGCAGATACAGCTTGCCGTTAGACGGCAGCTGTAACAATTTGGAGGCTGGCTAAACATGAGGGGATTATTTGGAGGCTGAGGGGCGACATGAGAGGATTATTTGGAGGCTGGCTAAACATGAGGGGATTATTTGGAGGCTGATGGGGCGACATGAGGGGATCATTTGGAGGCTGAGGGGTGAGACGAGGGCCATTATTTGGAGGCTGAGGGGCGACATGAGGGTAATTATTGGAAGCTGGGGAGACATCAGGGGGTTATTGGAAGCTAGGGAGACATCAGGGGGATTTCTGGAAACTGGGGAGACATGAGGGGTTATTAGAATCCTGGAGACAACACCTGGAGTATGTATTGAAAGGCCTGGTTGATGATTTCTATGGACACTGACAACATGGCTCTTGTGTACCAACTGTTTTCTTGGGTTGCCGTGATTGCTGATGCCGTTTGGCCGTCACTTCCTGATATCGATGGGCTTCGGACCGGCAGCTGTGATGTGGACATGCTCGCATGTGGACTTGATTGGCGGCTGCATGGTAAGTGTTAACTTTAAGCCTCGGCTTCCTTTGTATTGTGGTTAAAAGAATGTTCAATTTCACTCTCAAATGATATTGGTCCCAATAGAAAGATAGTTGTAGTAGTTTTAGATATTATGATTTGTATCAGAAATTCAAAATATGTGCAAAAACATCCCTAAATGCAAAAGTAATGCAGATATAAATAATGTATAAAAAAAAAAATAAAAAATTATGACTATTTAGTTCCGGCATGGATCAATGTATACTGTGTGTCTGTAAAAGGGGTTAGGTGAGTAGAAGTCAACTCACTTACTTTACCACACACAGGCCAGCTTACACATTAGAGGACCATAAAACGTCAGACAGGGAGTACTGGGGGAGTACTAGGGGAGGGGCTGGTGGCACTTGATGGGGAATACTGGGGGGGCTGGAGACACGATCAAAGTACTGGCTGCAGACGTGATGGGTTGACCACACCCACAATTGGTTGCCCACAGCACCATTACCCATTTGCTGCTCAGTGTTACTACTCCACTATCATCACTGCACAGATTCCCTCTTTGCTGCCTCATGTCTGTAAGCTTTCCTCTACAGCTGCTATCCTTACTTTGTGTTATAGTTCCGATCCTCTTCTTTACGTGTTACAATTTGTATGCCAGCAAAAGTTTATCAAAGGAGGACAGGGATGGAACAAGAAAGCAACATGTAGATAATAGAGAAATAAGCACGGATGACAGGTAGAAAACACAAGGATACTAGGAATGCAGAGAGTCCAAATTAGTTCACAGGAGTAATATGCATGATCAAGGATGAGAGGAACAAACAAACATGCAGTGCAGGAAGCAGGTAACAGGAAGCAATGACCCACACCTTGCTTTGGAATGATGGGATATTTATAGCCAGAGCACAGGTGTGAATAATAGGCAATTACACAAATTAGTCCCAGAGAAAGTGTTTAACAGCAGCCCCTAGGGGCAGCTAGTAGAAATGTCCATGACATGAATCATCAGTCCAGGACTGCCCCTAGAGACATAACCATAAATGGCAGCCCAGGGTGTAACACTAGGGAGCCCTCAAGTATCCTACCTGTAATGTGCTTGTGTTCCTCACTCTCCTAATCAATGAGAAAACCCTATATGAAGTCCGTAACTATGTACATGAACCCTTATCCTGTTATTATACGTTTCACTCCCCAGTTCATGACACCTATTTGAGAATTGACTGGATCCTGCTCAGCCATGATCTGGACCTGAAACTTGTGTACTCCTATAGCACCCAGGATGTGGTGATATCATGTCCTGGTTTTGGCTAAGCTGCCAGTACTAGCAGCCCTTAGAGCTACCTGGAAAATGAATAAATCACTCCTTCATGATCCTGGGCTTTGTGGTGTCCTCCTCTGATAAATTGACTGATTATTTACATTAAGTGACATCCCAGATGTTTAGCCAATAATTTTATGGGAAGCTTATAAAGCAGTGATACAGAGGGCATCTTATTGTGCAGGCCCCCAAAGCTAAGAGGGATAAATTTGCAAAAAAAATACTTCTCTTACAGATAACCTGTAACAGTAATAATCCTTACACAGAGCCCATTTCTCCCCATAGTCCCTCTGTAAACTTACAGCTTTCAGGGCTGGACACAGTTATAACTTATGCACCTACAATATTGTTTTCTTGTACTCATCTACAGTAGCTTCTTTTCTCTTAAAGTAAGGACTGTTACTCAATTGCTCTAAGGTCAGCAACTGACTGCACAAATGTCAAGATATGTTGAGCATTCAACACAGTGATAGGAAGACGGGAGTTCGTCAGTATTGTAAAGATCACTGAGGACACCATAACAACGATGCTGCACTCAATGAGGATGCCTGATCTACACTTCTTTAGTCAGCGTGACAAACTGTAGAATGATCGGATAATGGAGGATTCTTCAGCAAAAACACCTTCTATTTTGCTAAAGTTTTCAGGTAAAAATGTATGTGAAGAGCAAGGAAAATATCTTCACACAAATAAAGAGTCAAAGTGTATAATATATGCTTCTCATGCATACACTGGCACACTAGTACAAATTAAAACATATGGCTCAGTTATATGGTTTCAACTGAATACAACCTATTAATTCTTAAGAAAAAAGAAACAACAAATAATTCCACAGGCACAAAAACATCCAAACAGAAATAGTAAGATTAAACAGCACAGCCACTAACCAGAATTGCTTGTGAAGATTTTATTTAATTAGCACTAATCCTTAAGAAACTAGCGACAGGAATAAAATTCATGGTGATCGGCATTTATGTAAACACAGAAACACTCCATGTTATTTCTTTCATCTATACCTCTAAATTGATTCATTTGGTGTTCCAGAGGGAAACAAAATAAGGGGGAAAGGTTTTAAGTATCAAATGACATTTTATTCATTCATACATATAGGGTCATCTGCACAGCGGTTACTCTGCAAAGCTTGAGCAGGCAGATGGTGATATTGTATTGTTGGCAGTAAATTTTATGTTAATTAGCAAGTTAATGTTAGCTATTGAGGGTCTATTCTTAGTAAAGCCAATGTTATCATCATTAATTAGAGATCCAATTACCCTTTTAATTCTTCTTACTTTATTAGCATATTACCAGGAGCCTGTCCAAAAGATGTTCTAGTAAGTGCATAAAGAACCTCTGAGAGATGTGGAGAAGGGTCATTTATACTTGTTATTTCCAAGGAAAAGAAAGAACCTTTTTGTTTTTTGTTGTTTTTTTTTTTTTTACTATTTTAAGTGAAACACCACAAAATAATTAGTTAAAAACACTATATTATTTACTAATAATTATAGAACATATTAACCTATGAAAGTCTAAAAGGTCAACTCCAACGAATTAAGGGCCTTATTCACTAAGGGCGATTTTTTGTTTTGATTTGTAATCGCGGGACATCGCGGCCCATCACCGCGATTGACCCGCAATTTTTTTATTTTGGTGGTCTAAATTCACTAACATGCGATTTTTTTCAAACACAGGCGATGTGCCGCAATGTTTTTAGGGCTTAATTGCGGTGATTTTAATAAAAAAAATCACCGCGATTAGCCCTTTAACTAATCGCGGCATATCGCGTGTATGAAAAAAATCCTAAATTCTGCATGTCTGCAATGTGTAGCCATGCTGTAGTTATTGAATTACAAGGATCAGCAAAGGTGATCCTTGTAATTCTTTGTTTACAGCAAGGCTACACTTGTAAAAATTCTACAAAGACATTAACCCTTTCAATAATTTAATAAAGTGTTACATATGTAAAAAAAAATAGTAAACCTAACTAACATTACCCCCTACGTGTATGCACTTACCTTAGGAGGTCATCTCTCCTAATCTAAGTGTATTACATAAACTGTTACATGTGTATAAAAAAAAGAAACATTTTTTAAAACTCACCATTAGATGTCCGCATCTTGGGAGCCTTCAAATGTTCTTAAAATGAAGAATTCTTCTCTTGTCTGGCATCTGTAACTTTCTTCCGTGCAGGAGATGAAGAAGAAACCTTGTCACCTTGATCGCGACGTTTGCAATATAACCTCCCACCATTAGGGGGCGCTGATTAAATTCTGAAGCTGACGAAATTTACAGTAGAGCAGTACTGTTAATTTCGTCAGCTTCAGAATTTTCAGCATGCCTACACATTGCAGATATGCAGAACTTAGGATTTTTCAACAAAAAAACACATGTCTGTTATACAGACATGTGTTTTAATGGTCGCGATCGGCCCAAAAAACATAAATTCGCCCCTCTATAGAGGCGAATTTATGTTTTTTGATTTCAATGCGATTTCATCATGATTCGGTGAAATCGCATTTAGTGAATTACAAACATTGTATGTTTGTAATAGAAAAAAGTCGGGACCGCGATTTTCGGACCCGCGATTAAAAAATTACAAAAATCACGTGATTTTTAGCTTAGTGAATCGCCTTTGGCAAAATCGCGTTTAGTGAATGAGGCCCTAAGAACTCACATACTGAATAAAAGGGAATGACCACTTGCAAACTCTATAGTCTTCATCTAAAAAAAGGGAGGTATACCACTTTAAAAGCGCTATCTCACTCCTGCAGCAGTCCCCCACCAATTAAAAGGTTCCTAATCCTTTCCAAGGATAATAGGAAGAAAAAAATAGAATTAGGTAGGGAAAAGCGCTGGAGAAGTGTGAAAACAATACAAGGTACTAAATATATAAACAAATCACACAAAAGGTGTAAACTTTTATATCCTGACTAACTACGTATGGATAGTGACATATAGGAAAAGACCATTAAAAATATCTTATCAAATAGCCCCAGAAGTATAAAACATTTCTGTATGTTTGGCAGTGTTGAATTAATAATCCTATTATGTAAATAAAATGAGGACTTCCATACGGTTGGATAAATGTCCATACATGAAAGACAAGTAGATAAAAACCAGGGATTAGAATAAATAGTAAGATAAACAATGTATGCCAATATTGAGTAGTATTAAAAATCAAAGTTTACTTGTAATTCCATAAAAACATAACAATTAAATCAAAATCACATTAAAAAAGGGGATCCACAAATTGGATCTTAATAGCAACAATAAATACAATCAGAGTCCCATTAGATGGCTCCTACCCCAGTGGTAAAGATGGTAAACAGAGTAAACGAAAGTCCGTGATGCACCCCAGCTGGGACTTCTCACACAGCTGAAAATCACGCGGACACCGCTAACAGTCTGGAGCCCCAGGAGAAGATAAGATGCAGACAGGACCCCCGATGTACAGAATAGCTTGACATGTATCGGGACAGCAGCCCTTTTTCAAAAGTGATCCGTCTGACTTGAGAGGCTTGTTAAATAGTTTTCCCGCAATTGAGGAATCTATCACTGCTCCTCTCTATGGGTGGTATCTATTTCCCAAACCTGGTCTATTAACCCTATATATTGCTCTATTAACTAGCAAGTTAAAGCTATTACAGACAATATAGAATGAACCATACAAATAAGTAATGCTTATATTCATCTAGCCCAATAATATTAGCAGTCAATTTTCAGAAACCATTTTATATATACACCCAAATGTGTCATACATGAAATAAATAAAATAAACAACCAATATTTTTCTGGGGAGCATAAAATGATAGTCCTAAAACATCTTCCTCACACAACATTAAAAAATTATACTTTTTACTCTGTTGTCATGGTACTTACCCATTCTATAAGCCTGATCAATGTTGCTTCTTTCTGCCAACACTAGTTCTGTGTAGTGGTTGCCTAGCAATACCAGCAAGCTCCAAGCACTTTCCTACAACTGTTCAGCTGTTGCCGGCCCTAATAGTGCTGTCTGTTTAAATCTGACTCTGGCAGTCTTTCACTGTCAGAAAAGGCTCACTTCTGAAACTGAGTTTACTGTTTATATCCCATGCATTCTCTAATATTTTTTGCTGTTCCAGCGAATTCCTGTAAAATCTCCATTTCTCCATGTGCATTCTGCATTCTGGTACAAGTCTCCATTTTTCCTTGTGCTTCCAGCATTCCAATGCAAGTCTTCATTCTCTATTGCTCCATGTGCTTCCAGAATTCAGATACAGGTCTCCATTGCTTCTGTGTGTTACCAGCTTCCCATGTGTACTTCATTTCTCCTGTATGTTCCCAGTTCCCTCTCTATTGCTCCTGTGAGTTACCAGCTCCCCAAGGAAACTCAATTACTTCTATAAGTGGCAAATTTCTGTGCATTTTCCCTTGCTCTTGTGAAGTCTCAGTAGCTACATGTGCATACTCCATTGTTCCTGTGGGTTTTCATCAGCTCCCTGTGCATATTCCACTTGGCCAACTTGTATCCCTCTATTGCTCATGGCAATAATCTTCTGGCATCTGTATTACTGTGTGTTTTCTACTTACTTCATCAGGGGCTGTCACCAGTTCTGGTGAATACCAAATACTCAGTTAGACTCCGCACCATGGTGACCAGTCATATAATCTGTGATGGAACCTGATCGAATCTGCAAACTGGGACACTTAGATTGCTAAAACTTGCAAAATTATTATCCATTATTGCCATAATCTGCAAACTTTTGATAATTATTAATTAAATGCTTGCCTCTTTCTTCTGAACCCTACACAGAAATAAGTTCCTTAGTCATTTTATGCAGAAGAATGAACTCATATAATTGGCACTCAATGGGTAGGAGGTATCAGAGTCACGATAGAAGGGATTGGCCTCACGAGTTGAAAGGCGGTGTGTCATTGCATGTTTGTACAATCCTAAAAAGCTGTCAAGTCAATGTACTGTAAACTGATATGCATTAGCCTGACAGCTGCAGCAGCACATAATATAAGAGATATGTCCTTGGCAGTGCTGCCACAAAATGAGAGACATGGTAGTAAACGATTTTAAAATCTGTCTAAGTGGTTAAAATAAAGGATAATGAATATATCAAGACAGTATTTGTTACATTTTATTGTCATGTGTAGTTATTAAGTTAATAAAAAATAATTATTTAAAAATGTAGAACAAATAGTATATAACAACATTATTCTTGTTTAATTTATTTATTGTACTAATGTAAGTGTATGAGTAGTATAATAATGCCTGCCCTGGGGTGTTTGTGTATCTCTGGAGTGCTGGTCATGGAGGGGAGCTGCAGTTGTTCTTTTCTCAATCTGGCCTAGCTGAGCATACTTTGGAACTGCTATGCGGGACTGACTTAATTTGGTGAACATACCTTATTAATTGAGCACGCCCTACACCTTTGTTAT
>WWET01000510.1:99446-113432 GCA_011038615.1 Limnodynastes dumerilii
CTGGGGGGGGCTAGAGACACATGATGGGAGTACTGGGGGGGGGCTGTAGACCCATTATGGAGATACTGGGGGGAGGGAGGGTCACATGATGGGGATACTGGGCGGGAGCTGAAGACACATGATGGGGATCATGGGGGCACTGGAGAGACATGAATACTGGTGAGCTGGAGATTAAGAGGAGGAGGGAGATGATGGGGAGGGGGAGATAAGGTGAATGGGGAGGAGGAGCTGATGAAGAGGAATTATGAAGGGGAAAGAGAAATGATAAACAGAATGGGGTGGGGGAGGTGATGATGAGAATAGGGAGATGATGGAGGGAAGGGTGGGGATGAGAATGGAGAGATGATGAATTGAGACTCTTCGTGGTGGCACAATCATACCTACAGTATTACACAACAAGGTGGGGACGCACCAAGATGAGATGAGGGCTCCAAGGGGAGGGTGAAATTTTCTCAGTATGACAATTCGCTGTGCAGCCAGGGATTGTGCTACATTTTCATGAGTATATTAAAAATTCCCCTCCTACTAGTTTAATATGTTATTCAGAGAATTCCGGTTGGCAGCACACTAAGGCATTTTATGCAAGATCCCAGTGGCCGAACTTAGCATTAGGGGATATCGGGTGCTGTGTACCCTAAAACCCATTCCCATTGGCAGGAACAAACTCTCCCGTATACCTGGTGGATCTGGAGTGGGACTCAGCCATCAGGATGTTGTATTGACCACCAGAGTCTGCCTTTGAACACTGAGGCACATCAGCAGTGGAATCCCCTATGCTTCCAGTACGTCTGCAGAAGCAGAAATAGAGGCATGCCAGGGCGCAGGTAACAAGCGCCAGAAATTCCATTTATCCAAAGCCTGCGCTGCGGAACAGACGGAGAGTGGTACCTGATACAGCTGACATTGTCGGGTCGGTAAGGGCTGCTGAGTGCTTATGGAGAGGAGCGGTGGGTGCCCTAGGAAAAATGACTGCCCTATTTTGTGGGATTGCTCCCCTTTTTCTTTGCTGCTTGGCTGTGCCCTCCTTGTTTATAGGGACAGTGATCCTTGGCTTGCCCCTTGGAGTCAAGGAGGATGGTGTTGGGTAATAGTGATGCTGGGACTCTGCCTGGGCTTGGTGGGAACGCCATTTTAGAGAGCTTGACAAGATTAAAGGCATATGCTGATCCTGAAGCAAAATTCCTGCATTGTCCCCTGATAGGAAACTTGTGCTAACATTGGAAGGTCGCACTATTGCTTTTCAGTTGCTTACACTCAATAATAGCAACACTTGAATACATATCTTTGGATAATCGCTGAGACTTATATAATCTACAGCAGGGGATTTTCCACTTAAAGGACTGGTATTATAACTTCTCAACTTGAGTTGGTAGCCCTCATTTGTAGGAACAGGCTTTATCTCTGCAGATTAAGAACTCAATTGTTGAACAGATATCAGCCACTATAGCACAACTTCTAGACCATGCTGGACCTGTCTGTCTAATGCTCCTTATTGTAAATTTTTCAAAGAACTGTGAATTGAAAATCGCTGTTACCCACTAATATCGCCTTCTCTCAGTAATACTGAAACAGCCACTGCATAGCAGTAGTATTGGTTTTTGATGCTGAATACTATTTGCCTTAAGAATATTCCTCTGCTGTAACTAACAGAATTTATGGTTTGCAGGGGTATTAAGTGGTATTCATTTGAGCGATATATAATTAATTACTGTTAAAAAATAACTCTGTTTTATTGCAACTGAATTAAGGGTTACTTATCTCTCTTATTGTTGTCCTTCTCTTCTTCCTTGACTTTCCTCCTCTCAACTGTTTTTCTTTTTCTTTCCACGCTATTCTCTCTTTATACATTTTCTCATATATTGAATGGTTGTAACACCAAAAATGTGAACTTATCAATCTAGAGAGAGTACCAAAACTTACCCTTGTAGTATACCGTATTCCACAACTACCTAGAGTAACTAATCATTATATTCTGCCCTAGGGGCATGGAAAAATATCTTGACCTAGCAATGACCTCTAAATCTTCACAATCTTCTAAAATGGGGAAAACAAGTAAAACACAAACACGCAATATGCAGCCTCCTTCACCCAATTCCTTCCTGATCAAACACTGGGTGCATCAGGCTTTCCGATAGAATCAGAATTGAAGCTAATACTGTTAATATTACAACAGTAGAACAATGCCAAAGTGACGTTGAGGATCAAATGCATACTATTAGCAACACAACTACTGACCATGCCTATTCTGTTCTGTTCTGTTTTGTTGGAAAAGGTAGACGATTTGGAGAATCGTCATCGCTGTAACAATTTGCAATTCATTGGCATGCCAGAGGAGATAAAAAATTCATAACTTCTTGATTTTCTAGTAATCACTCTTCCCATGGCTATGGGTGTTAAAGAGGAAATTGGGCCCATCCAAATTGAACAAGCACATAGATTGGGTCCAGAATGGGTTGGCCCCAATAACAGGCCCCAACCCGTTATAGCGACATTTTTAGACTACAGAATTAAAGAAAACATTTTGTTTAGTTACCATAAATTACCACAATTGATCATAAATGATTGTCGTAAAATGATCTTTCAGGATTTCTCAACAGTGGTGGCCAAGAAGCGTAAAAAGTTTTCAGAAGTATGCACAATCATCCATAACCAAAACATACGCTTTTCTCTGCTGTACCCAGCAAAATTGAGAGTTTCGGATAATGGTCGGACTTTGTTCTTTACTTGTCCAAAAGAGGCCAAAACTCATTTTTCGGCTCAACCTCCTCTTCCATAGAGCTGAAGGGTGAATAAGCATAATGGTTCAAGTTATAAAAGTGAATATTAAATACAAAATGACACAGGCGCACAGTGTAAGGCTGCCTACCGTAGTGGTAACAGTAAGTTCCACCCTGTACCAAACTAGTGAAATAAGAGAATAATCTATAAGGATATTTATAGATAACCACTTGGCGGGCGCACACTAATAATGAGGTTAATGATTAAAAAGATCCTAGAAGTAAACAGCAAGCGCCCTAAGTGATATTATGTCAAGATATACGTACTACAAACTGTGGCTTAGCATAAAAAATATATGATATAAAAAATACAGAAATCTAAATAATTCTAAAAGTGCCTACTAAACTAATTAAATAACTGAATAGTGACAGAAATATATAATTCCTAATTTGCAGTTAAAAAAATTGTAACAAGAATAAAAACGCATTAATTCCCAATTAATTCCTAATTTCCAGTAAAAAGATTGTGGCAAGGATATAGGCGTATTTAAAGTGCAGTATTTAAGAAAAAGTGTAACAATAAAACAATGACAGGAACAGTGACTCTAAAATTAATTAAATAGTAGCAGAAAAGTTCATCGGTCCTTATTAGGAATAAATAGATATATAGATATATAAATAAAGTGTCTGTGAATTATCAAAAACTCAAATAAAATAAAAAGAAATGGACGTAAAGTCCTTTCACAGTTTACAAAACAGTCCAGTAACGATGTGTCCGTGAAAGTGCTGTGAATCCGACGTTCTTTAGGACCCTGAAGACATGGCTGTAGACTTGTTACAGTTTTTATCTTCAAATTAAAGTGCTGGTCACCGTGCAAACTTCTGTTCGTAGTTTTCTGTACCCAGAATGGAAGTTTCAGGGCTGATAGACTTGTATGGGTCAAAAGAGTTCTTTTTTCACTCTTAGTTCATATGGTATAATCGCGCCCACGTGGGAGTGGTGCACGGACGCCGCCGTGTATATAGAAGGAAAACAGAACTCAAAGTGTGTAAAGCTGTAAAATACAAATTTTATTAAATACAAAAATGAGACACTGGGATAAAATAATACTTGGAATAAACGTATACATAAAAAGGTAAATAAATAAATAAATCCCCCGAGGGAGAGCCTGTACCAGGCTGCCGGAGATGGTATAATGATGAAAAACCGGGATTTAGACACCTCTACGACTGGCTGGCAGGAACTCACACACCTCAAAAGTCACACCACCAACGCGTTTTGACCTCAAAGTCTTTATCAAGGCAGTGGGGGTCATAAGAACATGAAAGATTGCATAAATGATTCAATTACCTTAAAGGATCCTTTATATAAATTTTTATCCAATATTAAAAGATTATTGGAGTGTTATGGAAATTATTTAAGAATTATTATAGTACTTTTAAGAAATATAGCAAATATAAGTAAAACGTGTACTTATTCGTAGAAAAGGAGGGTCTGGAAGCAGAATTACAGAGAAGCCAGTTTTAATTCAGGGATCGCTAAATAAGCATTCCTCATATGGGGGGGGATTTTTTCTTATAATTCAAACACCCTGGTGGGATTTAAATGTGCAAAAGAGAAAAAAAATTCTAAAGTATATTAAAACGGAATTCTAATTATATAACATCTTCTTAGGTCTAAGAAATAGGGTCCACTAAGTGATTGTAACACTCAACTATAAAGAAATCAAACGGATAGAGTATAAAGGGACTAACCATAGCTATAAAAAATAGGACAATGAGGGTGGGAGGAGCTGGATACCGAGACCGACATGAATAAATAATTAAGAATAAATATCTCTAGGTAATGTACCTGAGGGTGTGATTGTATCCTGCTAAAAATCTACCTATCCGTAAAAATAAAATTGATTGAAGCAGAAAAAAAGGGGGAACCTTCCTTAAGAATACTACTAAAATAACTTCATATAATAGGACTTGTATGATGTTAAAGGAATAAAGTCCCGAGATAGTGATACAACATTATATCGGCGTGACAGCATATAAACACAGCATGAATAAATATTGGTAAAAAAAATTCATACAAACAAATTAAACATAATTCCAAAGAGAAATATCCAAAAATGCGGTTACATCCTGCTAAAATATCTACCTATCCGTTAAAAAAAAAAAATCTTTTAAGGAAGAAGTAGGGTTAAGTGGCACTGGGAGGGGAGGGGTAAGGTGCCACAAATACTCTGTAGGTACCACTAAATTTAAAAAAAAATAGGAATTGTGAAATAGGTGAGTGGGTAGGGCGTTCTATGTGAGGAAGGGGGAAGAAAAAGGGGGAATGGTGAATAACTCAAACTAAATAAATACCTGAAAACTGATGTGGTAAATAACGTAGAACTGGAGGAAAATGACCACAATATTATTATGAAGTGATTGACTGCAAGATACTAATAATAAAAACTAAAAGCAACGGAGATAAATAATACCTTCTAAAATGTTACTAATAAACCTTAATTCGAAAAACAAGAAAGAAAAAGTTAAATAAGTATGTTGTTTTCTTATACAGATGTAAGGTGAAAAGATAAATGAAATCCACCATAAAATAAATGTCCTAAAACAATTAAAACCACAGCATAAATAATTCAAAAATGTGAATCCTTAATTTGGAGTTATATAAAGTGACAGATGCAAATTATAATATTGGGAGATCCCCAAAAAACGTAGTGCTTAAGGAAAAGTCTATATAACAATACAGTCTGTGGGCATATTTCCAATCCAAATAGCAACAAAAAAATATTGGACAAAAACTGATGTTAAAAATAAATAAACAAAAAAAGTCACGGATGAGAAATAAATATAAGACTCACAGTTATAGTGTACGGAAGTCTATTCTCCGGCGTTTAAAGTAGAAAAAATATGATGACAGACCCACTTGGTGCTATAGGCGGTAAAACAGGGCAGTGGATATTTAAAAGTCCGTGATCCAAATCGTTTCGTAGAATTAATGGTAATGTTACAATCGGGGATGAGATGCGCCACTTTGCGGATGTAGTCCTCTAGGAAAACTAGCAAGTATTTCCTGTGTACCAATCCAGACAACGAGGGTATAACTTGAAAGCCCCTTGAAAGTTTTTCTAACAATAACGATCTACTAACAATCGGGGGATAGACCCCGTAATTAGTCCCTCCAGTGACCACAGACCAGATGTTAAAATGAAAATACAAAAAAAAGTTTAATGAATAAAAAGGACAATAACCATCCACAAAAATCAAACTAGTATGGACCCACGCTGCAAACACATTCTCCCGACGCATTTCGAATGTAATATTCTTTATCAAGGCATCAAGGATAACAAGAATAAAAAACGCATTAATTCCCAATTAATTCCTAACTTCCAGTTAAAAGATTGTGGCAAGGATATAGCCGTATTTAGGGCCTTATTCACTAAACGCGAATTTTACAGGAGAAATCGCATCGCGGGGCATCGCGGCGATTTCCCTGTGTATTTTTTTTTTTTTTTCCAAAATTCACTAAGCCGCGATTTTGATTTGATTTATGCAAACACACGCGATGTGTTTTGATTTTGATTTTGCTATATCGCGGCGAATTTTCTATTTTATTCGCCGTGATGTCATGCCACTACATGTTAAAGTATAGGCTTTGATATTTTTAGGTTAAATCGCTTGATATAGCAGCAATTCGTTTGATTTTTATGCAAATCACGTGAATATGCCGAGATCACGTGATATTTGCAAATTCAAACTTGGTATACAGGGATGACTGCCTCAAGATAGAGGAGTCATGGCTTGACCCAGGGAAGCCGGCAAACACACTCACAATTTTCATATTAGCATCACAGACCACCTGAACATTCATAGAATGGTAATGATGTCTATTGACATAGACATATGCCCGACGTTTAGGTGGCCTCAGCGGTATGTGAGTACAATCTATAGCACCCAGGACATTGGGGAATCCTGATAGATTGTAGAATGCCAGCTTATGAGCTCGCCATTGTTGGCCCTGACTGGGGAAGCAAATATAGGTCCTAGCCAGTTTATTCAGTGCACCCAACACACTAGTTAGGTGCCTGGAGAAACTGGTCTGTGAGATCCCTAGCACTCTCCCACTGACTGCCTGAAAGGACCCTGTGGCCAAAAAATGGAGCACAGCCATAAATTTACTAAGCCCACACAAAGCATGGCTCCTATGTGTGACAGGCCCCAAATCCTGCTTCACCTGCTCATACAGTGTGAGGAGGTGAGCTCTATTCAGCCGAAAGAGCTGAACCACCTCAGTATCTGTCATAGTTTGCAGGTCCATCCTAATATGGAAAACCCGTGGATTCCTAATGATCCGCCTTCTGACCATAACCTCCCCCTGGTCATGGTGGTCCACAGCCTCCTCCTCAACTGCCCTCTGTGGTACTGCCACTAGGGCAGCAGCCACAACAGTATTGTGCATAACACCACTACCTACAAAGAATAGCCCCTCCATAGCCTCTATCCAAAAGCACACAGGTGAATGAGTTAAAGTGCCTTACTTATATAGGCATCATATTGAATCAATTATTTTAAATTATTATTTAAATTAAATTAACACCTCCTGAGGTGTGATTTTTCTTAAAATCACCATTAAAAGTAATTGAAACAATATGCTTCCTATATAAGTAATGCATTTATATAGGCAGCATATTGAGTCTATTCATTTGAATGGTGATTTTCATGAAATTCGCAGCTCCAGAGGTGCGATTTGATATCATGCGATTTGGGATTGATTTGGATGTGATTTGCTCAATTCGCCCTTAGTGAATACTGAATTTCCTATACTTACCATTATAAAAAATCGGGACCGCGATTTAAATACAAGCGATTTGAAATCAAAGTCAAATCGCTTGATTTATGCTTTAGTGAATTTGTGTTCGCGATATTTTGGCCACAAATCACGCGATTTCATGCGAATTGTTCCAAATCGCGTTTAGTGAATGAGGCCCTTAGAGTGCAGTATTCAAGAATAAGTGTAACAATAAAACAAAGACAGAAACAGTGACTCTAAAAATAATTAAATAGTAGCAGAAAAGTTCATCGGTCCTTATTAGGAATTAATTGGGAATTAATGCGTTTTTATTCTTGTTACTATTTTTTAACTGCAAATTAGGAATTGTATATTTCTGTCACTATTCAGTTGTTTAATTAGTTTTAGTAGGCACTTTTAGAGTTATTTAGAGTTCTGTATTTTTTATATCATATATTTTTTATGCTAAGCCACACTTTGTAGTACATATATCTTTATATAATATCACTCAAGACGCTTGCTGTTTACTTCTAGGACCTTTTTAATCATTAACCTCATTATTAGTGTGCGCCCACCAATTGGTTTTCTGTAAATATCCTTATAGATTATTCTCTTATAATGGTTCAAGTTATTTGTTCCCAAAAAGTGGAAATCAGTTCCAATAAAGTTGTTTTCTGGTATCTTTCTCCTTATAGTGCAAGTTGTTCTTGTTCATATTAGTTAGGTTCTAACTTGTTCAGTAAATAAATCATTCAAACAAATAGGTTGCTAGGCCGTAACTCCCGTGTAATGGAGTCGGTCTATAGTTTATTTTGGTTGGTTAATATTAAGAAAAGAAGGTTTTTGAAGCATGCAGTTCAATTTTTTACTATGATTTATTATGCTATTGTCTCAGATCCAGTTCTTTGGCAGATGCTGTATGTGATTAGATTACAAGATGTTGTACAGATTCACATCTCTTTACTCTTGTTTTTGAATTTCTTGAGCTCAAAGAGATCAATATGGAAGAAAATTCTGACATCATTATTGTCCTGCATGGGGAAATCAGCTAAATTCAAGAATGTCTTAGTTTCTTATGATTCCAGCAAAACCTCATCTGATAAGGTAGGATGGTAGCACCGTTAACTCACTCTGGGCAAGTGATTGATACAATACCATTGCGACTTCGCCTCCTCTCATGGAATGCTGGGGGATTAAATACCCCAATGAAAATGAAAAAGATTGTTAATGAAATATCTAGAAAAAAACAGAAATAACCTTTTTACAGGAAACACATTGGAGACAAGCGCCATGGATTGGTGGCTGTTGGTTAGCTCCCTATCATAATAAGTCAAGAGGATTGGCCATAATATTTAGTAAAACACTGACATATCAAGTTGGGGACATGGGGCCTTTACTAAGGGCGAATTGAGTAAAATCACTGATGTTTGCTGTACTTTACCAGCGATTTGCAAGTCTCCGGATTTACTTGTAAAATCTCCACAAACTTGCCGGAGATGAGTGGAGACTTAAATCGCCGGTGTTTAAATCTGTCTTGCGATTCTTTGCATGAGGAGCATACAAATCTCTGGATTTACTAAGGGGAGACTTTCAAAATCGCCGGTGTTAGGCCTTAAAGTCTCCCGAGATAATTCTCAGGGGAGTCAGTGGAGAGTTTGTTAAAATCGCTGGCAAATGGTCATGTAATCATGTGTCAGGGTATAAAATTAAGGTGAATGTATTGTAGCTGCTTGTTTAGACTTAAACAAAAACTGTGTCTTTTTGTGTGCTGCATATGTATAGTGGATATTTAATAGGCAGTTTAGCTTTAATAAGAGCAACATCAAGGAAAGAGAAATATAACCATGATGAGCATAGATATAGTAGGTTTGTTACAGTATGTATAAGACTGCACATGTGCCTACATAGACATGGATATGCATACACTAGCATAAACAGAGCATATGCATATTCATACAAAGATTCCATAGTCAGGTAGATGCACTTAATAACACAACTAGAGCAGCTATTGAGTTACAGATACAGTATCCCAGATAAATGAACCAATTTAAAATCAAAACACACCCAGAGATCACACACTCCATCACATAATCATCCACATTCACACACATTGCAATAAATACAGACACCACTGCTGTAATGATCACACTTAACATGGATTAAAAAAACACAGATGCAAAATGCAGAAAAAAATCCACTAAAATACATCAATCGTTTATTTAATGCACCCATATACAAACACACACCAAATTCTATATGCAACCATTCAAACAATGTCTGGCCTAATCAGGAAGTATTCAGCATTTAAATAGTGTCCTCTGTGTGAAGTCTCACGATTTCAAGACAAACTCCAGCAATTTTGAGTGAAAAAAAAAATTCCCTATACTTAACATTAGAGTGAAAAAAATCACCACCATCTCCGGCGCTTTAAATCGCCGTTAAACAACATCGGTGCTTTAAATCGCCATTAAACAATCACCAGATATCACCTGTGTTTACTAATTGCCAGCCAAAAGTGCCTAATTGTAAATACAGCGATTTACTTCTCAAAATCACCCCTCAACACAGGCTATGTCAGGTGATTTGCAGAGGCGATTTAAAGCGCCCCTTAGTAAATCTGGTCCATAGTTATTGATCCAGAAGACCGTTATGTTATTATGGATGTCTAAATACTACATACTCAGTATACATTGGTAAACGTATATGCCCCAAACAAATCCAGATAGGAATTTTACTCCCATTTAACTGAAATCTTAGGACAACGCAATAACGGACAATTAATAGTGGCAGGGGACTTCAATACTGTTGATGATACCTTTATAGATAAATCTCCACCAGCTAGAGAGCCACCCCTATGTGGAAATGGCTACCTACTCTTAGGCACACTCTGGGATTATTAGACATATGGAGAATGTTACATCAAGGTGAAAGGGACTATACATTTAATTCGGGAGTCCCTAGGTCACTTTCAAGAATAGACTATATACTAATTTCAGATAGTTTAGTAACACACATCCGTGATGCTAGTATTGGTGATATCTTGATATCTGATCATGCTCCCACAACACTGGTGTTGGATTATCCGCAGGGGCTGGAGCGAGATTTTGTTTGGAGGTTTCCTTCTAGCTTATCAAATAATTAAGACTTTTAAGCCTATTTACGAACCTGGTGGGCCAATTAAGTAGATGATAATTTTTGCACTGGGATGACCCGGTTTTGTTCTGGTCAGCTTCAAAGCCGGTCATAAGGGGACAAATAATTAGTTATATGGCTAAATGTAAAAAGGAACAGGAAAAAATTAGACATACACTGCAGGGCTCGTTGAAAGTAGCATATAGAAGGTACATTGAGGCTCCTTAATACTTTTCATGAATATAAAATGGCAAAGCATTTATTAGAGGACTATCTTGCCACGCAGGCAAAACAGGAAATAAATTACACACGGCACAAATATTATAGGTGGGGCAGCAAAACAGGTCGCCTCTTGGCTACTATGGCAAGGCCTCCCAAATCAAAAGCTACATTGTCGCTATAAAACACCCAATAACTCAAGAAACACCAACCAAATTATGGCCCAATTCCATGAATACTTCGCCAACTTATATATAGGAAGACCACTAGACCCTGGCCTTCAGAATGCTATCTTCAAAGAAGCTAATCTCCCTAGACTCAATGTTGCACAAAGGGAAGTCCTCGAGACGGATATTACGGAAAAGGAAATTGCTGCGGTGATTTCGAAGCTGCCCTCACACAAAACACCAGGCCCAGATGGCTTTTCGGCAGATTACAATAAAATCTTGCAACAGGACATTACCCCAAAGCTACTTGATCTTTTTCAAACAATCCATAGGCATAACCCACATTATCCTGAATTTACAGATGCATACACAGTGCTAATCCCCAAGTCAAATAAAGATACAGAAAATGTAAAATTATATCCCCCCCATTACACTTTTAAATACTGATTATAAAATTCTTACCAAATTAATGGCATATCGCCATTAATCCTGACATAATTATTAACTCTGCATCAACTAGGCTTTGTTAAGGGGAGACACTCAGTCAAAGGCATCAGAACGGCAATAGTGGCAGTAATAGCCGCAAGCCATCAACCAACTCAGTCACAAATGCTGCTGAGTCTCGATACCCAAAAGCCTTCGATATGGTTTTATGGCTCCATCTAATTGAAGTATTAGGAAGCCGTAGATATGAATCAGATTTCATTAATCTAATTAGATACCTATATTTATCCCCTACCACTAGGCTTCTTGTAAATGGAAAATGTAGTGATACTATTACTGTCTCAGGGCACTAGACAGGGCTGCCTTCCCTCGCCACTGCTTTTCAATTTAGCAATGGATCCGCTTTTGCGCCTTTTGCAACAATGGCCAGAGTTTCAGGCAATTGCTATAGGTAAAAAGGAGGTTAAAATGAAAACCTTTGCGGATGATTTGTTACTATATATCAGAAATCCACAAGACTCATTAATTAAAATTCTACAGAAAATACATCAGTTTGGGGAGTTTTCGGGTCTAGAGATAAATACCTTGAAATCCACTGCCCTCTTTCTTAAACAAGGGATTAAATATCCGGTGTGGGGGAGTGCGGTTCCACTCAATTGGACTTCAGATTTCTTTATGTATTTGGGAATACTGCTCTTAAAGAACCCAGCCTTACTGTACAACCCTAATCTAGAGAAAACAATTATGGAGATATCCCACGATATACTGACTTGGGAACATCTTATTCTTTCATATCCAGGGAGGGCGAATTTGTTCAAACTGATTTCATTTCCCAAGTTATTATATCTTATTCAGGCTCTACCAATAGTTCTTACTAAGAAAGAAACGCAAAAATTGACTGCCATCTTTAGAAAATTTATTTGGAAAAATTAAAGAGCGCGTATTAGTATGCAAAAACTTTACCAAACAAAACAAAATGGAGGAATCAATTTCCCGAATATCACAGATTATAATTTAGCAGCAGGACTGCGTCATGTAAGAGATTGGCTCCATAATACATTATTTAACACTGATACCTCATTGGATGCAGAATTCTTGCAAAATGCCACCCTTAAATATGGATAGATGTAGTAATTTGAGAGAGAGATATACTTTACCGGTGAGCTTTTTTTATGACAAGATAAATAATATAGCACAATTCGTCGGTGTAGACCTCAACGTCACTGAGGGGGTGGTATAGGCACACTGTTCCGACAGATAGAGTCACCGCAGCCAGGAGCCGAATGAATGTAATCGCTCCAGACACTCCTGACGGAGGCTCAATAGGTCAGTGCAGCCGCGAACACAGACTGCAAGTGCTTGCCGGTTCCTGTATGGCAATGGTCCAGCCGCAGACACGTGAATGCTGAAATCTCTCTCTCTATGCAGCAGCGGGAAGGAGTAATGTCCACATCATTTGCTAAATTGGAGGAAGTAATAAAATGATAATGCCGATAAAGACCAATATTTAAAACTTTGCCAGCGAGAATCATACTGGATCTTCCGTTTGAATACTCTTACTCCTGCTGTCTCAATGACCATTCCTTATCCCATACTGGAATGTCACAATGGTTGTTGTATTTCCCAGACTTAACCTTGGATAACATTTTAAAAGCTCTTTTTAACTGTAAAAGGAAGCTAATTAATGTGAACATGTGTACGGAATTATACTTACATGTATTTCACAGTACTTATCTTTCCCCAAATATTGATTCTTCAAATTGCAAAAGATGTAAAGCAGATGTGGCTGACCTCTTCCATTGCTTCTGGGGATCAGACACTTTTGGCTGCGCGTTAAAGGACATGCAGAGTTACATTTAATCTCTTTTGTCCCGTTCTCTCCAGAATAGGAAATCCTGTGGGTTATACCAACTCCCCAACAGGTAGATAGAGACTGTAAAAAGTTGCTTTTAGCAATTAATTCAGCCGGGGAAAAAACTATTTTGCAGCATTGGTTGGGAACTGTGCAGATACAATTTTCACTATATGAGAAAAACTATTTAATATCTTCAGAATGGACTGGATTGAGGCACTTAAAGATAGGGAATTAAGGGTGGGAAATTGTATTACTGTATGGGAATCATATATATCTACTTAGTCTGTGGCTACCCAAAGTAGTATTCACAATAATTTTAAAAATACATTGTGGTACCTTCTACGAACCTTATCAGGTGACCCTCCCATAACGGAGGAATTAGCAACATGATTAGTTCCCTTCTAAATACTATAGTTCAAGGTGTGCATATATATATATGCTGGAGTCTCTATTTTGTCAGTTTGAAGAGTTTACTGTGTGCAACACTAGATAGTTGTGGCTCAAGGAACTCCAATATGTTGAATCTTTGTTCTTGTGTATATTTGTGCAACATGAAATATTTATGTAACTTTTGATATTAACAAGAATGTAATCTATGAATGTAAACTTGCATTACTGTGATGCTTGAAATGATAAATAAAAATATATCTTAAAAAAAAAAAAAAA
>WWET01000510.1:113448-123501 GCA_011038615.1 Limnodynastes dumerilii
AAAAATATATATATATATATATATAATTCAAACCTCACCATTTACGCAGGGGAGCAGTATTAGGCATTACAGGAAAACTTGGCTGTTTAAATGGTGAGTTTGGAAATTAATTTGTTAAATATTACATTGAACTACTGTATATGACAAACTCTTCTCCTTTATATATAATATATAACCAAAGCGCATAGGAGTGAATATAGGAAATTTTGTTGAGCCCGACAGATTGCCTTCTGGGAATTGTAGTTCATTTAGAATGACAGCTCCATGATTCAGCAGCCTAAAAATTACATCTCCCATAAAAAAAACAATTGAGCCAATCACAATACAGTAAATGACTAATGCTGACCAATCAGGGCACAAGGGGGCTAGCCATTGATTGGATTGACATTAATTCTGACCAGTCAGCATACAAGGGGCTGGAAATCTAGCTGAATGATCAGTCAGTGGGCAGGGCTTATCGCCAAACTGTTTCCCTTGTATATGAAAAAGAAAAGAGAAGAATTGCATGTTAGCCCCTCATTAATGTGAGCTCTGGATGGCCAGTTATGCCATTAGTTTTTCTGGAGACTGGATAAAATAGGCCTGTTTCGGGGGCGTGGTTTGGACTCCAAGGAGAGCGGTCGCAGGCTTTGGGAGCTCTTAGGCCACGTTTTATCAACGGGGTATTTTGTAAGGTTGTAGCCCTAACCGATCCACCTGATCGCCCTGCTTGGCTACCAGAGGTCTCCTAGGAACGTGATCAAGGCTGACCCTCCATATCTGTGTCGCACCAGGACACCACGCGGACATCCTCCGGCGCCGCGGGTGCCGACGCCATTAAACCTCCGTCTCTCCCTTCCTCCCAGCAGACACATCTAGCCTGCAAAGGCTCAAAAGCAAAGGTTTCCATACCGATTGCAGCGGTGACACGCCTGTCGCCGTGAATCTGAAGCCCCGTCGGCCCTGTACCCGGAGACATTTTGTGGAGACGCCATCTTGAGCAGGGGAGCAGCCGGGAGCGGCCTCGGGCCTGTGACTTGCGAAGTTCCCGGAGTTGAGGTGGGAACACCAGGGGCATTATTCACAAGGCTGGCATGTGTCCCTAAATAGCCTCCTGATAAAGGTGCACCGTGCTTGTGGGGAGGAGCAGGGACAGTCTCCCTACTACAAGAGCTCCCTTATCCTTATAACCGACGGCCTGGACGTTACTTTGAGATTAAAAGGGGCTAGCCTCCCTATTTCTCACTGCACACTGGGCCAAACAGCCCTTGTATTAGGCCTTTCACAGATTGCTGCCGAGCAACCTACAAGCAGGGTTATATAATCTGCACAGTGAGGCTCCGTTCATAGGGCTCACAAACAGTAATCTCCTACACTTTCAGATGCCACACTCTGACCAAGAGTCTTCCTCTACCCTAACCTGAGACTGTTGTAGGAGTCAGATCTCACTACTTCAGAATCCACAACAAAAGGGTCCTACTTGCTAACCTTACCATCCCTTTCTGCATTACATTGCACTCTACAAGCAATTTACCGACCAAATATCAATCTATTCCATCAACCAACACAGCTACTGGTGCTCCATTTTCAGTAACATCTTAGGTGGCCTGTACAAGACCTGTGATAATAGATTCACTAATTTTTGTTTTTGTTTGTTGGTTTGCTTATTTCTAAATGTGACTCCTTTTTTTTTGGGAGGGGCCTCCTCCTCGGTACCCCCAAGGATCGTCTATGTGATACTCATCTTGGTGCAAATGACCATTTGAATTAAGCCTTTTTCCCTACCCCTTCTTTCCTTCCCTATTATCCTGGAGGTTGGCTCACTAACAATCTGAGACAAGTATATCTCTAATAGGACTTTCCAGTAAACAAGCTCTATCCCCAACAAAGCCATTAACAAGAATATAAAGGTTGCCTGGAACGGGGGAAAAACCAAACAGCAAAAAAATAAAAAAATAAAAAACAAAAACAAAACAAAAAAAAAAACAACATGGCGGCTAAACACACCGCCAGGAGAACCCAATCAAACACTACATCCTCTTTCTTTAAGAGACCCGACCCACCGTTAGAAGCTTCTGAATTGCCTATTACTCCAGATCTTCCTATTGATTCATCAAGGCCCCTGGACCCTACTCTACAAGCAGCTATTACTAGCTTAACTAACGATATTAAACTAACATTTCAACAAGAACTGCAGAAAGCAGTCTGTGAATTTAAATCTGAAATTGCATCATTAGGTATTCGCACAGATACATTGGAAACTAAAACCGATGATCTCTGCCGTACACAATCGTATTTGGATAAAGAAGTATCTCTCCTTCGCACAGAGGTGGAATCTCTTAAAGAGAAACAGGAGGATCTAGAAAATAGAACGCGTAGGAATAATATACGCATTCGCAATATCCCTGAATCTGTTAATGGGTCCACCCTGCCTGAATATCTTACGGGACTCTTTCAACAAATATACCCTGAAGCCTCTGACTCTGACCTACTTCTAGATAGAGCTCACCGAGCCTTGAGGGCTCGACTGCCTTCAGACCAAAGACCTAGGGATATCATCGTTAGATTCCACTACTTTCGGGTCAAAGAAAAAATTCTATTCTCAACAAGAAATTTAGAATCCATTTCCTACAGGGGCTCCTTGCTGCAATTATTCCAGGATTTGGCTCCTTCTACACTACAAAAGCGCCGGGATCTTATGCCTATAACAAAAGTCCTCCGACAACATAACTACAAATACAGATGGGGTTTCCCGTTTCAATTGCAACTTACTGTGGATAATTCGGTCCGTACCATCAAAACGTTACTTCAAGGCCAGGAGCTTTTGGAGCACCTACACATTCTTCCAGAGCCTTCCTCCATTACCACCTCTTCCTCCTCTCCTACACCTCCTCGACCAAAACCACCTCAAGCTGAATGGGCTACGGTAGTTCGTGGACGTCGTACATCTACACCTCCGGCATGAAGAGATCTCATCACCTACTTTATTCACTTTTGATTACTTCGTGTGGACATTCACCAACCGATTGTGAGGATCTACAGCTTACATCCTGGTGATATTACACTTAGACGTATACTATTGACATTTGACTTAAAGCGTTGATTGTTTAGTCTTTATACAGTGCCAGTTCTTCTATCTTCTATTTGCTCCTAGTTTTATTGCACTGGAGTACTGCCATTCTAGGAACTGATGAATGCTCTCACTCTCCTGAAACCGGTATTCTTAAACTACCCATATTAGTGCCCAGTTCGTGGTATTGAGTTTCGGGCTTTGCAAAACAAAAAACAAAACAAAAAAAAAACAAAACAAAAAAAAAAACGATCTTTTAGAGGGCTGAATATACACTGTTAGCTTTCTGAAAATAGATCTTCCTATTGGTTTTCTTGCCATATAGCAATTATTACTTACAATAGTTTTAAAGTTAGCCACTTATACGAGTCATATATGACCATCGGTCTTCTAGTTTCATGGTCATGTGATCTACATATAATTACCACCGTCGGGTGTCAGGAGTATACTATAGGGTTCGTAGACCTCTTTATAGTCACCTACTTACGATTACTTCACACAGAGACAAGTTTGAAGTTTTACCTTTATCTCTGCTTCATACTACAGTTTATGTTTTAGGGCTGTTGCTCTTTATGTATTACATGTTAAACCTTCTCTATTTAGCAAAGTGCCGATTAATGTTATTAATTATGACTACTGTTTTTTATGATCATACATAATTCCGCAGGTTCTTTGTAATCCGAAGGCCATGCTTATTTACTATTAAATATAGCTATTCATGCTCCTACGTTAATCCATTTCATATCATCTTGTTAGACTATGACTCTAGTTTTCAAACATTTTTCTGGATATATATTATATCCTCCTCCCTCCTCCCCCCTCCCCCTCCCTCGCCTTCCCAATTCCCTGCCTTTCCTGTCCTCCTTTTTGTCAGATATTATCATTCGGGCTTTAAAAAACCAAAAAAAAAAAAAAAAAAAAAAAAAAAAAACAAAACAAAAAACAAAAAAAAAAACAAAAAACAAAAAAAAAAAAACGATCTTTTATAGGGCTGAATATACACTGTTAGCTTTCTGAAAATAGATCTTCCTATTGGTTTTCTTGCCATATAGCAATTATTACTTACAATAGTTTTAAAGTTAGCCACTTATACGAGTCATATATGACCATCGGTCTTCTAGTTTCATGGTCATGTGATCTACATATAATTACCACCGTCGGGTGTCAGGAGTATACTATAGGGTTCGTAGACCTCTTTATAGTCACCTACTTACGATTACTTCACACAGAGACAAGTTTGAAGTTTTACCTTTATCTCTGCTTCATACTACAGTTTATGTTTTAGGGCTGTTGCTCTTTATGTATTACATGTTAAACCTTATCTATTTAGCAAAGTGCCGATTAATGTTATTAATTATGACTACTGTTTTTTATGATCATACATAATTCCGCAGGTTCTTTGTAATCCGAAGGCCATGCTTATTTACTATTAAATATAGCTATTCATGCTCCTACGTTAATCCATTTCATATCATCTTGTTAGACTATGACTCTAGTTTTCAAACATTTTTCTGGATATATATTATATCCTCCTCCCTCCCCCCCCCTCCCCCTCCCTCGCCTTCCCAATTCCCTGCCTTTCCTGTCCTCCTTTTTGTCAGATATTATCACTTCTTCATTGCACCATGGGGTTTATCTTTTGGGGGTTAACCTTGGTGGGATGTCCTCCCCACTTCCCATATTCTCTGACCGACCCCACACACCCTTGTTTTCTTAGTATACTTGTCTTTCTCTCTCCCGCTTTGTGAGGGAGTTATCAAAATGATATTGTATAAGGGTTTTTGCCTAATTAGGCTATTTCTTCTCTTCTCTTCTGACTGTGGCCATTCTTCTTTATCTTTCCCTTTTTTTGCTTTTGTTATTCTCTCTACTGTACTACATCCCAGGATAGGCCAATTTCCATATTTTTCGCTGTATATTAACCATTTTTATATTGTTCCGAGGCTGCAGGTGCTCCGATGTCTGCCATGTCTTCTCTGAAATTTCTTTCTGTCAATGTTAACGGTCTGAACTCTCCTAAGAAGCGGGCTCTGGTCCTGGGGGAATTGCGACGGTCTCACGCTGATATTCTCTTCCTTCAAGAGACACATCTCACAGGTGATCACACTAAGCTACAAAGTAAGTGCTTCCCCCTTACTTTTTTCGCCTCTGCAGAGACTAAACATCGTGGGGTAGCGATTTTAATACGTAACTCTATTCCTTTTATCCCCTCTCACACATTTGCAGATCCCAATGGGCGATTTCTTATAATTATAGGTACCATACACTCAGAAACAATTACCCTAGTAAACTTGTATGGACCAAATCATTCCCCGGGCCCCTTCTTTCGCTCTCTATTTCGCCAGGTTGAACGTTTGTCTCAAGGCCATATCATTCTGGGTGGCGATTTTAATCTTATCATCAATCCAAAGTTAGATAGATCTGGGCCTCCCCGGGGGACGTCTCTCCCTCCTCCACATGCCTCCAGAGATTCTCTCAAACTCCTTCAGCAACTTCAAGCTTTGCTCCTATTCGATACATGGCGTCTTAAAAACCAAGATGCAAAAAACTTTACTCATTTCTCTGCCCCCCATAACTGTTTTTCTCGAATAGATATGTTTTATGTATCTCACTCCATCACTCGTTTTATTCGCTCAGCTGATATAACTCCCTTAGCCTGGACGGATCATGCCGCCATATCATTCACAAGCGACCTAATTCATAGCCGTCCTAAATTATCTACATGGAGACTCAATGACTCTATTTTAATAAATCCTGAATCTTATTTACATTTACTAGACCAAATAACATCCTACTTTGAATTTAATGATACTGCCGAGGTCCCCCCTGCAATTATATGGGAAGCTCATAAGGCTACAATTAGGGGTCACCTCATCAGTAAACAAGCAGCACTTAGAAAACAATCAACCCTCTCCAGGTCTGCTTTGGAAAGACAGTTGTCCTCTTTGACAACACAAATGCAAATATCTCCTTCTGCTACTCTCCAAAACCAAATTGTAGTTGTCAAGGGCCAACTTAATGCTATCCTTTCTCGCACTGCGGCTCACACTCTGAAACGCCTTCATCAAACTTTTTATGATAAGGCTGATAAGGCAGATTATCTTTTAGTGAATAAACTGCGACATCAACAGGCCTCCAAAATGATTAATGCATTAAAAAAATCACCTGATTCTCCATCGATATATGACACCGCTGGAATGGTACAGATTTTCCGAGACTATTATCGGGATCTATATAATCTTCAGAGTTCGGAACCTGCTCCCACAATCCCAGATGATGCCTTGGAACACTATTTAGCTTCATTACGCCTTCCAGCTCTCACAGACGATCAGAGGCTCCGGCTGGATGCACAAATTACCATCGATGAAACGCTAGCGGCCATTAAATCCATTAAAGCGTCTTCAGCTCCAGGGCCAGACGGTTTAACGCCTAAATATTATAAAAAATACGCCTCTATCCTCGCCCCCTTCATGACCAAATTTTTTAATGATATCCTTAACGGTGCCCTTTTTGATAAAATGACTACCTTAGCAAATATTATCGTTTTACCGAAACCGGGTAGGGATCACACTTTATGTGCCAATTATAGGCCAATCTCTTTGCTAAATGTTGATTTGCGCATATTTGCAAAGATCTTGGCTTTACGGCTAAATCCAATTCTTCCCTCCCTTATCCATTTAGATCAGACAGGTTTTATTTTAGATCGTCAAGCACTAGACAATACCCGACGCACGATTGATATTATTCACTCAATAAACTCCCAGAGATCTCCAGCAGTACTGGTTGCCTTAGATGCTGAAAAGGCATTTGACCGCATATCTTGGTCTTTTTTAAGAGCGGTACTTGGTTCTATGGGGTTCTCTGGACGGTTTTTAAAGGGTATTCTCGCACTCTATGATTCCCCTTCTGCCACCGTAACAATTAATGGTGTAACATCTGCTGCCTTTAATATCCTTAACGGAACCCGACAGGGTTGCCCCCTTTCTCCATTGATTTTTGCGCTACTTATTGAACCATTAGCCACACAAATACGAGGTGATGCGTCTATAGTCGGAGTCTCTGATGGTCATCATATTCATAAAATCTCACTATATGCAGACGATGTCCTGTTGTCCTTATCAGATCCGCTCAACTCTATCCCTGCTGTTTTTCGAGCTATTAATGAATATAGTGCCCATTCGGGTTATAAGATTAATCAACACAAAACTGAAATTTTAGACTTTTACCTTTCTGATTCCATACGTCAACAATTGACCTGCTTATTCCCCTTTAAATGGCAATCCACCAAAATTAAGTATTTGGGTGTTTATATCACGAAAACCTACAATCAATTGTATAAAGCCAATTATCCTCCTCTCATATCTCAAATTCAATCGGATTTGGACCGTTGGACATCTCTGTATATCTCCTGGATAGGTAGGGTCACTACTATTAAAATGAATGTGCTTCCCAGATTATTATATTTTTTTCAGGCTCTTCCGGTCAGAGTCCCTCCTTGTATCTTAAAATCTCTGCAATTTCAGATAGGTAGGTTTGTGTGGCGGGGGAGACGTCCTCGGGTACGCCTAAAAGTTATGTGTCGCTCGACACGTAGTGGGGGATTAGGCCTTCCCGACATTAAGAGATATTACCTGGCTGCACATTTGGCCCAATGTGTTCTCTGGTGCTCCCCAACTGTAAAACGATTATGGCCACTTATTGAAGCTAATTCTATAGGAATTACATCCATGGCTGCTTTATTTTGGCAACATAAATCTACTCGACCTCTATCTTATACACGTCACCCGGTAGTAGCTCATTATTTAAATCTTTGGGATAGCATCCGATCACGCCATGACTTGTCTCCTTATCCTTGCCCTATTATCCCTATTTTCAATACTCTCGCTTTTCCTCCAGGTTGTAATGTTAAGGAATTCTCTGCATGGGCGAAGAGAGGCATTTTGTTTTTAAATGACATCACCTCAACTCCATTATTTCCATCATTCTCGGAACTTAGAGATAAACTCAATATTCCTCATACTTTATTTTATCAATTCCTACAACTCAGACATTACCATAACTCCATTAGTTCAGTATTACACCATAGACATCTAAGTACGTTTGAAACCTTATGTAGAAAACGATCCTCTTTCAAAGGTCTTATCTCCGAACTATATATTTTGTTAGCACCAGACACTCTAGACTCCAAAGAATCTTATGAGAAATCATGGGATAGAGACCTTGGTCATCCATTGGAACAAGAGGATTGGGAAGACATTAGGGATCGGATGGCTTCATCCTCTATTTGTGTTAAAATTAAGGAAAATCGATATAAATTATATTATAGGTGGTATTTAGTCCCAACGCGGATAGCTAAATTTTCCCCTGGTCTCTCTGACTCTTGTTGGAGAGGTTGCGTGGCACCGGGATCATATATGCATATATGGTGGGATTGCCCCAGGATCAGGGCCCTCTGGTCCTTGGTGAGAGACTTTCTTTCTAACTTATTACATATCTCTCTCCCCTTCTCTCCTGAGTATTTCCTTTTATCTTTAGGAGTGCCTGAGGCTTCCAATTCTGAAAATAAACTTATTCAACATCTAGCATCCGCTGTTACTTGCTTAATTGCACTACGCTGGAGGCAATCGAGTGTCCCCACTTTCCATGAGGTTCTGGAGAGGACATGGTATATCTATCAAATGGAATATATGACCTGCATCCTTAAGAACACTTCTAAATCTTTTAATAAAGTTTGGGCTCATTGGGCATCTCACTTTGGAGTTTCTCTTCCAATATTTCATTGACTATCCTGGGTATTACTTACTTATTTATGTACTTATTTGTTTAACTATCTACTCCCTTTTTCTTTAGGGGCAGATGGCCACTTGCCCCCTTCTACTTTCTTTTCTCTTTACTTTTCTTTTCTTTTCTTTCACTCTCCTAATAAGCCTTCTTGTGCTTTTGTTAGTCACTTTACTTAATATAAATAAAAAAAATAACACTCCAAGTACTAAAGTAACAGACATGTGTTTGATCAATATATAACAAGACATACGAGATGTCCTTTTGTAAATTGCATATTTGACAAATTGACTACGTTCATGATATTTGTTCTTTATATGTATTGCATATGTTATGATGTCATTTAACTACACATTGATGTCAATGGTTATACCTATGTTTGGAGAATAAATAAATTCTTAAAAAAAATAAAAAAAATAGGCCTGTTTCAACAGGGGGCCTGGGATTGTAGTCTCATCAGCCCCATTGTTAATGCGACCCTGGTCTGCTGTGCACTTTCTCCTTGTTCGAGTGTGATGAACCTTTGTCATCGGTGCTGTCTTTTCTTGCACCGCTTAGTGTGATCATTGCACTGGTTGTGGGGGAGTTGCTTGATTTAGGTTGTTGGATACAGCTTCCCACATTGCTAGGATATAGGCTAGACTGGCTGGATAAGTGGGCAGTACCGATTCCCAGGTGTCCAACCATTCAGCACTTTCTGGGTAGAACTCACACCAGACGGGTAGCATAGCTGATGTGTAGTAAGTAATTTAGCTAGGTGTATTTATATCTGCAATTTTTTTATTTGTTTAGTAGCCAGGATCTTCAGACCATGATGAGTACTCTTTTGTTTCCTGAGATGAAGGTAATAGCCGACACAGCTGGGAGTGAGCCTTTATGAATACCACATACTGAAAATGCTGCGTATACAGCTACATATGCTTATGACCTGTTTATGAATTTGACTCATTTTTATGCTTTTTTTCTATCAATATGTGCTCTTGCGAAATCCTGAACATGATTTGCTGTTTTTTAAAGAGATGTCCCTTATGTGAATGATGCATATTTAATATTGTATAATGTAAGTTTGTAGATTAAATGATACTCTTTCTCATACTACATTCGGAGTGTGGACCTTCTTCTGAATTACCTATATGGACATGTGGACATAAAGGGCCTAGCGCCCACTACTGTTATTTGATAAGCAAGTGCATTCTTAGCATGTTATTTTAAATAAATAAATA
>WWET01000510.1:124634-139936 GCA_011038615.1 Limnodynastes dumerilii
TAAATTACCCTATAAACTGATCTGAAGCAACCTCTATCTTGGAAGTGTATATATATATATATATATATATATATATATATATATATATGCAAATTTTTAGGTGTATTAAAAATGCTGCAAAATAAAATACTTTCAAAAATAGAGGTGTTAATAGTTTATTTTCATCAATTAACAAAATGCAAAGTGAATGAGCTAAAGAAAAATCTAAATCAATTTTTGTGTGATTGCCTTCAAAACAGCATTGGTTCTTTTAGGTACACTTACACAAAGGTAGGGATTTTGTACGATTATAGTCAGATATATGATTAACCAATCATACCAATAATGATCATCATTTTCAGAATGAGGATGAAACACACTCATTAACTGAAAAAGAAACAGCTGTTTTGGAGGTTTAAAACTGGGTGAGGAACAGACAAACTCTGGTACAAAGTTGAGGTTGTGGGATACCGTTTCATAGATCATACACCATAGTAAGACTGAGTGCAGCAACAAGACACAAGTTAGTTATACTGCATAAGCAAGATCTCTCCCAGCAAAGACTTAAAAAGCTGACTGGGGACTCTCTTGAGTCACACAAACAAATGGGCCGTAGATGCAGTGATCCCCAAGGAAACTTAGAGCAGCAGTGAAATGCTTACTTCCCTTTAAAATGATAAGATGTCCAGCAGTGTCATCAGCTCAGAATTGGCATAAACCAGAGGGAGCCAGGTACAAAAAACATAAGAAAAGGGGTGCAGAAAAATGGCAGCAGGAGATCTGAACTTATAAGTCAAAATCTGAAATATTTGGCTGTGTCAGAAGGCAGTTTGTTCACCGAAGGATTGGATAGCAGTACAATAATAAGTGTCTGCAGGCAACAGTGAATACAGTGGGGAAGGGGGGGTTCCTTGAAAGTTTGAATCTGCATTTTAGCAAATGGAGTTTGGGATTTAATCAGGATTAATGGTGTCCTGAATGCTGAGAAATATAGACAATTACTTATTCATCATGCAGTACCATCGGGGAGGTACACAAAAAGGCAACACATACACCGGAGCGCTTGTGGTCTAGCAGTATACTCAAATAAAAATAACCAAACCTCTATAGCTGCTCTTGCTGGGAGGAGTCCCTTGTATGAAGCAAAAACTAAAAAGGATAATGCAGAAGGTTTGGTATTTATTACATTAAAAAGTATAAATAATATCACTTAAAAGGAAAAAACATAACAAGATAAATACTTTAAAAAACAACAGACAACTTATTCCAATAGGTATAGTTGATTATTTTTGCACTTCAAAAGACCATAGGAACTAGCTGTTGACCAGGCAGCTAGTATCTCAGTATAGATGACACACTAGAGTAGACTGTGAAGGTTGAATTGTAAATAAATGTTATTTTGTCACGGTGACAATTTAT
The DNA here is from genome assembly GCA_011038615.1 of Limnodynastes dumerilii. Lineage (NCBI taxonomy): Eukaryota > Metazoa > Chordata > Amphibia > Anura > Limnodynastidae > Limnodynastes > Limnodynastes dumerilii. The sequence goes on from WWET01000510.1 coordinate 126,033, forward strand.
AGATTCATCAGTTCCGATACATGTATCTGAAATTGGATTACAGAATAATATTGTTGCTGCAAAAATTACAAAGTTATTTTTCATAAGTGGCAAACTGAAGTCTCAAGTCCAACTGACTTGCAACATTGACCCAAGTTGGAATGGATGATAAAGCTTGTTAAATATATGTGGCACAATTGAATAGCAGACAGCTAGTTATACGGAGCAAGAAGGTGGTACTTATCTGTGTCATAGACAATGGATGTGACGGGAGTCTGTATCACCGTCGGGCTCAGGTTATATACACACTGTAGCTGCGTCTGCCAGCCGTTCCGGCCGTCTGGTTCCCCAGAGATGGCTAATTGCAAAGTGCTTACTGACAGGCTGTAGCTGGCAGTAGTGAATCGCTCCACCGATAGAATTAGGAGCGATACCATATTCCACTGCCCTCGTGGGCTCTTAAACACGGGTTCCCGATGGTATCAAGTCTTAAAAGTACATTTTGGCTGCGAGCCAGGCAGAGACCAGCCTACGGCTGTTGCGGATCATGGCTCGATGCTTTTTCACTTTTGGTCAGCATTAATAAATGGCAGCAAGGAATGTGGACGATATTGTTCTGTGTGAGATCAAAAAGTAAGTGCTGTTGCTCTGTTAAAACACCTCAACGCGTTTCTCTACTGTCTGTAGTTTCATCAGGAGGAAGTGATGTGTAGAGAGAAGGGTTGGCTATTTAAACATACCTAATTAAGACAGGTGAGCTGTTAACCCCATATTTATTATTGCCAAACATAATAGGCTACAATGGTGCACGGAAAGACATGAATCTTAAATATATTAATGCCCACAAAAAGTAAAACTAAACTTGATAATATAGTGTATTATGCATTATTTTATCAGAAAAAACAAACTAAATATAGAAACAACAAGTTTCATCAGACATAAAAAATATCAAAAAATACATTTAGGCAATATATAGATACTAGATACATGAGAAAAGAAACGAAATATACATTTATAGTAGGTAATAATTATCCAGTAAAAATATCCTAAAGTACAGGAGTATAGCAACAATAAAGTTGTTTAGTAACAAAAGATAAATCAAGATTAAATTAATTACTCTTAATTCAACATTTGGCAGTTCAAATAGTGGAATGGACTAAATTAGTCATCAGTCATCTTCCAAATTTCTCCTCAGTAAATATTTTTAAGGTATTAATACTAATCTATATAGAAGGAGGCCTTTACTCAACAGAAGAAAAGGAACAATTTGTATAGATAATAATGGTCTCATTAGTTATATACCTTTAATCAAAATAACAGAAAGAAAAACATTCTTTACTAATTTTTAATTTCTTAAAAAATTATTAGTTATGGATATAAAGCAATCAAATCCTCAGAAGAGACCATATTATTGGTCAGTTTTTTTGTGTGTATAGTCGCACTGTCATAAATACCACGTATCTTTAGAACACTTTTATTTTCGATGGAATATTGATGACAATTATTATAAATAAACACATGAATGAATTGGACCCCAAGAGATTCCCATGTGTATATATGTAACAGCAGCTATGGGTTACCCATAAGCAAAAGTATAATGGTATTAAGTCTTAAACGATTCCCACATAAGGCCACCGCTACGAAGCAGTCGACCATACTAAGGGTCATTTATTGTCTCATACCAAAAGAGAGATAGATATGATAGGTGTGATTAAAGCTCTATGATGGCAGAGAGGAGGTGAGAGATCAGGGGGATATAGTACTCACGACTAGCATCCTTAGTCAGAGCCAGTTACCCTCCACCAGCCCTTCCTATATGGCGTGGTGAGGGGGAAAAGATGGAGAGAAGGGCGTAGGTTAGGAAAAGTGATTTCGTTCTATCGACTCATTAAGGCCATTTGGTGCTGTAGTGTCGAGTCTGAAGATCCAGTATGCCTCCCTCTGACAGAGTCAGGCATACTGGTCTCCACCTCTTGATGTGCGTTCAATGAGCTCTATCCCCTTGATCTTCAAAACCTCCACTCTGCCTTCATGTTGATTGTTGATATGTCGTGAAACATAATGTAATCTGTTGTCCTTCAGGACATTTCTCCGGCGTTCCGAAAATCTGATGTGGAGCTGTCTCGTGGTCCTTCCAACATATTGCATCCCACAGATGCAGGATAGTTGGTAGACCACGAAGCAGCTCCTACAATTAATAAATTGTTTAATTGGAAAAACTTCCCTCTCTTCCCCAGAACAAAAATGATGTTCTCTATGCTGTCCAAAGCGGCACATGCTTTACCTTTGTTGAGCACCAATAAAGTAGCCTCTGGGTTTTTCTGGAAGCCAAGTTATTATATTGTTGGTTCTTTGTTCTTTAAGGTGACTATGTACTAGAATATATTTTAAGCTTTTAGCTTTCCTAAAGAATACACGGGGAGTTTGCTTAATAAACGGGTGTAAAGAAGCATCCAATTTTAAGATCTTTGCATTTTTTTGGATTATGTTTGTTATTTCATTAGCACTTGAATTAAACTGTGTCACAAAACATAGTTCATCTGTATATTCAGATGCTGTGGTTTTAGTTCTCTCTGTCAGGAGGTCAGATCTGTCTCTACAGGCAGCATCCTGCAAAGCTCTATTGATAATATCAATTGGGTAGCCCTGTGCCAAAAAGCTGTTTTTAAGTTGTTCACTTTGTTTATGGAAGGTGTCAATATCAGAGCAATTGCATCGTAAGCGAATAAATTGGCTCTTGGGAACTCCTTGGAGCCAACCTCGCTTATGGCAGCTCAGATACTGTAAAAAATTATTCGTATTTACTGGCTTATGGTACGTCTTTATGTGCAACAGATTCCTAACAACCTCTAAAGTGAACTTAAGACCCTTAGTTAATAAAATGACCTCTTCTCTGCTAAGTTTTCTTGATGATAAGTTATATATATTATTGTTCTGATTCATCATCTCACTATTTTGAGGGTTTTTGTTTTGTTTCCCTCTAGCTCCTCCTCGGCATCCCCTCCCCCGGAACTATATATAACTTATCATCAAGAGAAGAGGTAATTTTATTAACTAAGGGTGTTAAGTTCGCTCCGGTCAACAAACCGAACATGTTTTTACTTTTTGTTGACCTAAACACATTTATTAGAGGAGTCTACAGGAAGAAGTTCTTTTTCTAATAGTAAATGTAAAACTACAGACAAGTATGTTACTCTCTCCATGACAAATCCTCTAGAGAGAGAAGCGCTGGAGAATTTAATAGAACTAGGATTGGAATCTAACGATTGTCAGGAGGTCATTCCTACAATGGTTAATCCCCCAAAGAAAAGGTCGGAATTCTATCCACTCCAATGTAAAAAAGACTTTGTGGAGACTTTTTACCAAACGACTCTCACTGATTTGAAAGATTTGTGCCAAAAAGCAGACAAAAAACCAATCAAGGATAACCTCAGTGGGGTCGAAAGAAAAGCAATCAAAACATTATTGGCAGACAGCTAAATCATTATCAAACCCATCAATAAGGGGAGGGCGATGGTGATTTTAAACCGAACCGATTACGTAATGGAAGCCAACCGACAGCTCCAGAATAACACATTTTATGAAGTGCTTACAAAAGACCCCACTGGGGATTACCTTGATAAATATGATAAATTCATCAAATCAGCTAAAGATGAAGGTACAATAACAGGCGATACTTGGTCCTTTTTGTGCAACAGGTTCCCAACCACCCCCACTTTTTATTTTCTTTCCAAAATCCACAAATCCCTCACTTCACCCCCTGGGCGCCCTATAATTTCTGGTGTAGGATCCCATGCTTCACTTTCCCATCTAATAGATTGTTACTTGCAACCATTGGTGACCCCCTTAGGTCTTATATCAAAGATACCCGTGCATTTTTGCAAAAAATGTGATGTGGAGGCTCTATACACAAATATTCCTTACGATAAAGGTATTGAAGCAATAACGCACAACCTCACTCACAATTCCAACTATTCCCCATCACTACAGAAATTTATTTTGGACGAGGTTAATTTAATTTTAAGTCACAATTAATTTTTATTTGAGGGTCGTTGTCATAGGCAACGGCTCAGCACGGCTATAGGGACCAGGTTCGCTCCAAGCTACGCCAACATACACATGGGCCTCCTAGAGGAGGAACTTGTGTGGGGGGGCCCGTTTGGAGCGAACTTGGTCTATTTTGGCATTATATTGACAACTTGGTTTTTGTTTGGGATGGGGATTCCACCTCAGTTGAGTTATTTTTTCAGCACCTTAACAATAATCGGTTTAACTTAACATTTACTCATCAACACAGTGAATTCACCATTAATTTCTTAGACATCACTTTAGAGGTTGTTGGGAATCTGTTGCAAACAAAGACGTATCATAAGCCAGAAGATACAAATAATTTTTTACAGTATCAGAGCTGCCATAAGCAAAGTTGGCTCCAAGGAGTTCCCAAGAGCCAATTTATTCGCTTATGATGCAATTGCTCTGATATTGACACCTTACATGAACAAAGTGAACAACTTAAAAACAGCTTTTTGGCACAGGGCTACCCAATTGATATTATCAATAGAGCTTTGCAGGATGCTGCCTGTAGAGACAGATCTGACCTCCTGACAGAGAGAACTAAAACCACAGCATCTGAATATACAGATGAACTATGTTTTGTGACACAGTTTAATTCAAGTGCTAATGAAATAACAAACATAATCCGAAAAAATGCAAAGATCTTAAAATTGGATGCTTCTTTACGCCCATTTATTAAACAAACTCCCCGTGTAATCTTTAGGAAAGCTATAAGCTTGAAAGATATTCTACTACATAGTCACCTTAAAGAACAAAGAACCAACAATATAATAACTTGGCTTCCAGAAAAACCCAGAGGGTTCTTTATTTGTGTTCAACCAAGGTGCGACATTAATTGTAGGAGCTGCTTCGTCGTCTACCAACTATCCTGCATCTGTGGGATGCAGTATGATGAAAGGACCACGAGGCAGCTCCACATCAGATTTTCGGAAAACACCAGAGAAATGTCCTGAAGGACAACAGATTTCATTATGTTTCACGACATATCAACAATCAACATGAAGGCAGAGTGGAGGTTTTGAAGATCAAGGGGATAGAGCTCATTGAACGCACATCAAGAGGTGGAGACCAGTATGCCCGACTCTGTCAGAGGGAGGCATACTGGATCTTCAGACTTGACGCTATGGCACCAAATGGCCTTAATGAGTCAATAGAACTAAATCACTTTCCCTAACCTACGCCCCTTCTCTCTGTCTTTTCCCCCTAACCACGCCATATAGGAAGGGCTGGTGGAGGGTAACTGGCTCCGACTAAGGATGCTAGTCATGAGTACTATATAACCCTGATCTCTCACCTCCTCTCTGGCATCATAGAGCTTTAATCACACCTATCATATCTATCTCTCTTTTGGTATGAAAGAATAAATGACCCTTAGTATGGTCGACTGCTTCGTAGCGGTGGCCTTATGTGGGAATCATTTAAGACTTAATACCATTATACTTTTGCTTATGGGTAACCCGTAGCTGCTGTTACATATATACACATGGGAATCTCTTGGGGTCCAATTCATTCATGTGTTTATTTATAATAATTGTCATCAATATTCCATCGAAAATAAAAGTGTTCTAAAGATACGTGGTATTTATGACAGTGCGACTATACACACAAAAAAACTGACCAATAATATGGTCTCTTCTGAGGATTTGATTGCTTTATATCCATAACTAATAATTTTTTAAGAAATTAAAAATTAGTAAAGAATGTTTTTCTTTCTGTTATTTTGATTAAAGGTATATAACTAATGAGACCATTATTATCTATACAAATTGTTCCTTTTCTTCTGCTGAGTACAGGCCTCCTTCTATATAGATTAGTATTAATACCTTAAAAATCTTTACTGAGGAAACATTTGGAAGATGACTGATGACTAATTTAGTCCATTCCACTATTTGAACTGCCAAATGTTGAATTATGAGTAATTCATTTAATCTTGATTTATCTTTTGTTAAAGTGCAATAATAATCATCTATAACTATTGGAATTAGTTGTGTGGTTTTTTTTTAAAGTATTTGTCTTGTTATGTTTTTTCCTTTTAAGTGATATTAATTATACGTTTTTATGTAATAAATACCAAACCTTTCAAGAGCTCTGCATTATCCTTTTTAATATACTAGAGACCCCGCAATTATAGGGGTTGTACCATGTGCACTGGACCTTGTAAACTTTACTGAGACACATAGGTCTCTATTGTATTACACCGTATAATACCGTCCTTCTGCATTATTTAAATTACGGGACCCGTTACATACGGACTTTGGATCCTCTTAAATAAAGAAGTGTATTTGTCTATCTCAAGCACTTTTTAGACCCAGAATTACATGGGCTGTATATTATATGTATAAGACAGGGAGATAACTTTCAATGATACTCAGGTCCAGATATTAGAGCATTTTCCTATTGCGGATGCCACGTGCGCCGGATTCAGTAATACTCGATTGAGACTTTTCATCTCTACCTCAGAACACTGTCCCTCTGCGGCTGTAGCAAGACAAGTGATCTATTTCATCACAGGAGTCACTGTACACGGTTTTCTGGATCCTAATTGATGTAAATAAATATACCTACCTGTAAACCTGTCTCATTATACTACAGACCCAAAATTACAAGGGCTGTGTATTGTAATTACTTGATTGGATTAAACATACTGGGATATTTAAGATTTCTTACTGTCTCACTGCGTTTGCAACGAGACAGTTCCTATATACATTTTGTATTTGTCTAAAGGTCCATCAAACCATCTCTAGTACAATTTTTGGTGCCTTTAATTAACCCTATGTTTAAAATTCCTGATAAGGGATACTAATATTATAAGAAGACACCAAAATAATTAACCAAAATATACTCAGATACATATGACATACAAATCAGGCAGCAGTCTTTTATTCAGATACAGCCATTAGTCCTTTAAGGTGGATTTTGTTTGGAGTTTATAAATATTTTAAATATTTTCTGACTTCTCTATTTTTTTAATATTTTCGCTTTTTAACATACAAAATAAAAGAAAAAATTTTAATTTTAGTATCTTGAACATTTGTCTCTGAGTGCCCAAAATAAATAAGCCTTGCCTTTTTCTCCTTGAATTAATTGTGTTTGATATCAGGCTTACTGGTGCACCACATGTTGCCAATGTGACGAAATACTTAGTTACAGAATAATATTGGCAATTAAGAGTATCTTGTTAAAACTCCATTTCCTTGTGCAGGAAAATCTTTGTGTGATAGTGTAAGATTTTCACAGAAGCACAGGCAGCTACTGTGCTAACTTCAGCCGGCGTAAGGAAGGGGCCATACGCTCGCACAGGAGCGTATGGCCGCTTAGGCCGCCCTCCTACCCTCATTTAACTACCTCCCCCCGCCCACCTACACTAACCTTTACATAGGGACGCTGGAGGACGTCCCCTCCAGCGTCCCTACGGCGCTGCTACGGAGCAGCATCTGCCCGGCGCATGCGCAGATCGGCTGAAAAGCGTTATTCTGAGTTATTCTGGATCAGCCCCTATGTCACTAATTGTTCTTGGTTGATCTTTTTAATGATCAAGGACAGGATTCAGCCTTCCTACAAATAGGCAATTTTTTATCACTAGGATCGCGGAGCAAGGCGTGGGTGCTGCTTTTCCAGGATGGAACTCTGGATCCAGAATTCCATCCTGGTTTCATATCCATTGGCAGAGCAAGATATATAACAGAGCAGAAACGCTTCCGCTCTGTGGGAGAGGGACATGTGCAAATAGTATATTAAGGGCTAACATCAGCCCCTACATACCATCCAGTAAGGTAGGAGCCACAGGTTTAGTCAGCGCTCACTTCACCTGTATGGATGCATTGGAGATGCGGCATCAGCGCTTTGATTGCAGCTCCCGGGAGTTCCTGAGCGAAGCAGCACAATGAATACTGAACAGAGAGAAAGCCAAGCAGCTAAGATCCACCCTAAGCATTTTGCTTTAATCAGGGGGGTGTGGTGAAGGAAATAGCTACCTCATTTATATAGTCACTGCTCATAAAAACAGTTAAAGAAACCAAGTCTATACACCTCACCTCACAGAATGATCTTGTGAAAACAACATATCTTATAAAACAATAACTAAACAACAATACTTATACAGGGCATTACCTGCATTCTGAAAAAAATACATATTCTCTGCTACTATAATTAATTCTCAGCATACATTACTATATATAGATCACATCAAAACAATGCCATGCTCTAAAATCGACAATACAAATCCATAGGACAAACTAAGCCCCATCATTTTAAACTGGACTCCTAAAGCACAATAATAAAGAAACAATAAAAAAAACACTTTACAGAGAAACACAATTTACAAATATGAGAATTATAGAAAATCATAAGAATGGGGTTTGATTTTTTTTCTAATTCTCTTATTTGTATATTCATTTTATTATGGTACTTTTCTACCCCACCTTTTATAAATCCTCTTTGAGCTCACAAGTCCCTGTCATATCACTACCATGGTAGGGCAATGCAAGGCATAGACCAACAAGCTCCTGTGGGTCAAAATTCACATATTGGTGTTAAATCTATAGGAACAGACTGATTGATTAAATCTTCTCCTGTGTTACATTTTTACCATTTCCCTTATATCAGATAAACAGAGCATCTAGTTCTGATATACATATAGGCTATTTAAATGTTAATAAAGCTAATAGCATAGATAGCATTGATAGAAATGATTAAGAATTAATTATTTTAAATTACATTTAAGTTGTAATTTAAAAAGACTCGTGTGTTGATCAAGAAAAGCTTTTCTGGGATTGTGGTGCTTAAAAGAGTTGCACTTCACATTAGTGCAAAGGAATAATTATTCCCATTAACCATATTGTCATAAAAAATTAAATTGCAAATGAAGTGAACTTTTGTTATAATTTAAATTGCTTTACTGTACTTGGGCTCCAGGAAAATAACTTAATTATGTTTCTTACCTTTTATCCAAATAAGTAATCTAATTGTCAACTGATTGCAATACTCAAAACATAAACCAAGTTAAGTGCATAATAATTTATAAATAATTAAGTGGGACAAGGTTTACATGTGTGGTACAAATGTTTTACAATTAGTAAATGCATTAACATATCATCACAACACAACGTCATACGTAGACTAAGTGGCTTTTAACATTCATTGACTTTTAAATGATATTCATAATTTTAAAATAGATATATTGTTTTCACAAGATCATTCTGTGAGGTGGGGCCTCCATGGTTTAGATTTGCTTTACCATACATCCCATGATAGATCGGAATATAATCTGGGGAATTTCAAGTCAACACCTTGAACTCTTTGTTGTCATATTCCTCAAATAATTCTTGAACAATTTTTTTGGTGTGCCAGACCGCATTATCCTGCTAAAAGTGGCCACAGCCATCAAGTTATACCATTGCCATTAAGAGTTGTATTTGGTCTGAAACATTGTTTAGATAGGAGGTACATGCTAAAGTAACATGAATGCTAGGACCCAAGGTTTCCCAATAAAACATCTGCTGGCACAAACTACTGCATGTTTTCTTAACTTGTTGCACATTCCATTACCCTTCCACAAATGAGTATATGTCATTAAGGGTTCCCTATTTATATCCTCTGATGGAACTGTAATTAATGATATACATTTCCAACTTATTTTTATATATTTTATAAATATATATATTTATATATATTTCCTACTTTCAAATTATTTTCTATATTACCAGAGAAAGCAGCCGCATTAGCCAATGAGTTCCTGGCAAACCGTCCCCGATGGAGGGCACCCAGCAGAAGCGAAGGGATGACTATGCGGAGGACACCATCCCATCATGATTTCTCCCCGGCTACATCGCGCCCCACGCCACCACGCACTCCAGCTGGACCGCGGGGTCTGAGCGCACTGGAGAGTGCAGCTGGAGTGCTTGGTGGCATGGGGCGCGATGTAGCCGGGGACAAATCACGATGGGGTGGGGTCCCGAGCATAGTCATTCTTTCGCTTCTGCTGGGTGCCCTCCATTGGAGACGGTTTGCCATATTATTATATATAATTTTATATATAAATTACATAAATATATGTAATTTATATTACCCTGATGCTGAGAGAGAGAAGACGTGTTTCATGTCAGCTCTGCATTTCCTACTTTCAAATCTGTTTTTCTTGCAAAAAAATATTTCAAGAAAAGGATTCCAGTGCCCATATTATGAGCCCTGAGTCCCTTTATCGGAATCAACTGACTTTTTAGTGACACCATTGTAAGCTCTAAGCTCCTTGGCCTAGAAGCACTCAGCACTCGCAATCCTATCCCTCCATTGCCGCCGATCCCCTCTTAGTGCCCTCCGGTAATTGTACCCAGCATAAGTCTAACCTGCCAATACCGCGGCTCTGCTTCTCTTTTAGTAACCAAACTGCCAAAGCTGCTCTGGATCCCAATGATTTCAGCTCACTGGTTGGGCCTGAGCCATCGGTCTTCTGATAGGAGTCGCATTAAGGGGAAAGTGTGTTACAACAGTTACCAACGCCATCTTGTCAGTTTCCCATCCCTGTGTCCCCGACCCACTCACTGATTTGCACTCTGCATAACTTTTTTTAACTAAACCTTTTACCCCAAATTAAAACATAAAGGAGAGAAATATAAAGGGAAAAGTCAAAGCAATAAAAGTGAGGAGTAAGGAGAGAAAGGAAGAGGAAGGAACGAGAAAATGGCAGCCATTTGCTCACCAGCGCCATTTTGATTGTTTATTCGACAAAGTGCTTCAGCCATAGTCCTCTAGCTTGCTCCCTTCACAGCTTCTCTAACAAAACAAAATTTCAGTACCCCAAACACAAACATAAAGGGGTAAAAATAAAAAAAAGAAGGGGAAAAAGAGGAGAGAAGGAGAAATAAATAAATAAATAAATAAATAAATAAATAAAAAAAAGAGCACCAACCATAAGAAGCATTTCCTGGGTCTTAATCTCAGCACACATTATTCACCACCATTTCCTAAAACAGGGTCCCGTTACCTCTGGCTAACATCAGAAGTGTTTATTAACACTAGAAAATAAAGGGATAGATAGTAAACAAAAGAAGAAGGGAGGTGAGGAGAAAAGAGAAAGGGGAGAGCAGAGGAAATGAAAGAAAAAATATATAAAAAAATAAGAAAAAAAAAAAGAACAAATAAATTGTCAAAATTTTTTTTTAATGTTCTTACTCCGGACTCTATTACTGAATTAAAGAATCACATTAACACTCTCTATGTACTGAACTCACTTTTGCTCTCACCTACCCGGTTTATTACTCTTTCCTGTGATTTATCTCCAATTTTTTTTTTTTATTATCTCTAAAACCACATATGAATAAAAACTCACAAAGAAGCAGAAAAGGGGTCCAGACAGAGATCCTCTCCCAACTGTCCCGTAAACAGCCCCGTCCTGATTGCCGGTCTCCTCCTCCTTCTCCATCCCTATCCCAGACCGCACTTGAGACATCCTCTGGTTCTTTAGCCACCAAAGAAGATATTCAATTAATGATCTCCGACATAAAATCCTCTTTCACAACTGAATTTCAAAAATTAGCCGGAGAATTAAGAAAAGACATCACAGCTCTTTCTAATCGTAACTTAGAAAAAGAAGAAAAAACTGATTCCAACACGAGAATGCTTAGAGATATCTCTCATTATGTTGACTTCCTTCGTAGAGAGATTGAATTTTTAAAGGACAAGACAGAGTATCTAGAAAATAGAGAACGATGCAATAATTTAAGGATTCAGAACGTTCCAGAATCAGTGGAACCACATCAAATCGTTCAATTTCTAACCCGACTGTTCACTATTTTAGTTCCTGATCTCAAAGACCAGAATTTACATATTGAACAAACGCATAGAGCTCTCAGGGCAAAACCAAAAGCTCTGAACCTCCACGGGACATTATTTTTCATTTTATGTCGTTCCAAATAAAAAATATGGTCTCCAACGCCTGTAGAAATCAACAATACATTATTTTTGAAAATGTCAAACTTCAGATTTTCCAGGACTTGGCACCTTCAACGATCTCTAAACATCGAGACATTACTACCATCGAGAAATTACTACCATCCTAAGAGAACACGGATTTTCATTTGATTGTTGACATCAATGGCTACTCTTTCACTGTGAGGGATCCATCGGAAGGAAAGGATCTTATAAAGAGTCTCCACCTCTCAGCTCCTCGTATGGAATCTTCTGCAAATCGTATTACATTTTACTTAGATATACATCTAGACATTCATTGGTGTGTACTTATTAATGCTCTTTAATTATCGAATATATAACCATACTACCACTGTTTGTCGATACACACGATATTAGACTTATAATTATATGTTGACTAATTTAGTTAAATATTCTTATATTCTAGGTTAGAAATTAGTTTCACCAACACCTAGAAACTTAATTGTCTATTTTCAGGCAAGAGCTTTTTAGTACTTTTTAACAAATCATAAGCCTTATTTTTAGAAATAAGCCTTTAACTATTTAAATTCTACTTTCTCTCAAATGTTATCTCTTACTATCTAATCTGACATGTTCATATTCTATTCAAACTCAATTTATATGTATATCTCTAAGGTATTCCGTTAACATAATAGGACAGATTACAGTTCCTTTATGAATATTAAGACCAGATTAAAAAATACTCATTCATTTATTTGATCTCCGGGTGGGTGGGTTCTCACTCTCTCACTTTTCAATTTTTTCTCTTCTCTCTCCCAGATCAGGCTGTTTTTATTTCCCCACACATCTGGGATTTAATTAGGAAGGGAGGGCATTACTGCCCTTCCTCCTTGCGTTCCCTAAGGGACACTCATTTTGTCTCTCTAGTCTTGTAATCCCTACACCTGGCCCTGACTAGCTTTCTTTCACTCAATCCAACTTGGCTCCATAGTTTGTTCCCCAACCCCTTGATAGGAGTCGGTTAACTCACACACTTCTCCTATCTTAGTTCCCCCTCTCTTCTCTCTTCTCTCTCTCTTGTAATTTTGTCATACTATCCTCATGCCTTTCACCTTTCTCTCTCTCTCTCAACGTCAGGGGGTTGAACATACCCCAAAAACGCTCCCTTCTTTTTAACACCATTCAATCTCTTTCAGGTGACTTTATATTCCTACAGGAAACACATTTCAAAAAAGATAGCCATCCCTCTCTCACTTACCGCAGATTTCCGTCGACATACTACTCGTGTCACCCTGGCAAATGAAACGTAATTGCCATTCTGATCCGTACTTCGGTTTCCTTTCAACTAATTGATTTAAAGGCTGATCAAGAAGGTCATTTTTTAATCTTGACGGCCAAGGTAGGACATCAACAAATTACTCTTGCAAACATCTACGCTTCAAATGTAGGCCAGGGGTCCTTTTTTAATTCATTCTTCGATATTCTCGGGAATATTTGCATAGGATTAATAATTCTAGGAGGTGACTTATCTCTAGATTTGGACAGATCCAGCTCCAAACCCTTATCCCGAATAGGTGCATCCAAGACATTATTGCAAAACATTCACGGGGCGTCGATATTTGACACATGGAGGGCTACGGATTCATCGGGGAAAGAATATACTTACTACTCAATCCCACACAACTCGTACTCACGAATTAATATGATCATGGGCTGTTCTTCATCCCTTCAATGTTTGGTATCTTCCAACATAATACCAAATCCATGGACAGACCACTCAATAGTTAGGTCCTCTTTTAATCTATTGGAGTGTCCCAGGGGACGCCCTTCCTGGCATCTTAATGAAACTTTACTTAAAATGCCCCAATGCAGAGAAACTGTTTCTTCACAGCTGCAGGAATACTTTACCAATAATATAACTGAGTATATCCCTTTCCCTAAAGTATAGGAGGCACAAAAGGCAT
>WWET01000510.1:148922-181142 GCA_011038615.1 Limnodynastes dumerilii
GATACATAAGGGAAAGTGCTATATAATCACACAGCGGACCAGCCAGCTTGCATGGTAAAAGTGCTCAGTGCTCTGTATGATCCAGTCACACAGCAGTGTTAGTAACAGAAATGAGGGGAATTTTAGTATAGAATGAAAGAGAACAAGTTTGGTTTAATCATGAAGTGATGGTCATATAATAAAGTTGTTGTAAATAATAGTGTAGACAAATGTTATGTAGGTTGTGGAATTTGGTATGCTTGTCTGAAGAGGTGAGTTTTGAGGGAGCGTTTAAAAGTTTGGAGAGTAGAGGATAGTCTTAGTGGGTGAGGAAGGTTATTCCACAGAGTGGGTGAGGCCCGGGAGAAGTCCTGTAACCGGAAGACAGAGGATTTGTTTAGTGTGGAGGAGAGCTGTATGTCCTGTGAGGTTCTAAGAGCACGAGCTGGGATATATCTTGAAATGAGTGAGGATATGTATGCAGGTATAGTCATATTGATGGCCTTGTAGGTTAGCAAAAGGATATTGTATTTGATTCTGTAAAATACAGGTAACCAATGTAGAGACTGACAGAGTGGAGAAGCTCTTGAAGAGTGTTTGGCAAGAAAAATCAGTGCTGCTGCATGTAATATAGACTGTAGTGGGGTAATTCTATAATGTGGGAGTCCAATAAGGAGACCGTTACAATAATCAATGCGGGAGATGATTAGTGCATGAATGACAGTTTTTGCGGTGTCTTGTGTGAGATATTTGCTTAAATTTTAAAAAGTTATGTTTTTATCTTTCAGTTACAGTTGATTATGGGTGTATATTTACATATATCTATACTGTAAATACTATACTGTATGTTGTTTTAGTAAATTAAATCTTACTTATTTGTCTTCTAATGACAATTATTAAATTTTATAGCAATGAACACATACATACTGTGGTAAACAATCTTATCATTTTCATTACGAAGGACCATGAGTTAAGCAGTGAATTCTATCCTTGTAGCAGAAGTGGGTAGGCATGTTTATTCTCTATCTAGTGATAACAACCAACAGGCATCACATTCTGTGACGGTCTCAACATGAGCATATTTTTGCAGAGTGTGAATGAAAAATGTCATGGTTTCTGTTTGCAATGAATGATTTTAATGTCAAGATGCTTCTATCAGGACTTTCTGCCTCAGAAGCTGGCCATTGGGCCTGATCCAGAGCTACGACCGCAAGCGAGCGTACGCTCATCGTAAACGAAAATTCGTGAAAAAAAACGCACTACGCATGTGCAGTATGACAACTTCCGGTCGACCGAAGGACATGAGCGTACAGCGAGCGAATTTTTAGCGTATTTTTCGCTCAAGGGGCGTGCATTTTTTACGACGATAGTCTGGACGCTGGAGTTACTACACAGGGGATAGCCATTTAAATTGTACAGTATGGGCATGCTAAGCCCAGTACGACCAGCGTATCGGTACGAAAATTCGCACGTACGCTGGAAAATCTTAGGGTAGGGTTCAGCCGGCGTAAGCTGTTACAATCAATGGGAGTGTTATGGGCGTGAAAGTTTTTACGCCCGGGCTTACGTTCGCTACGCTCGCGGGCAATTGCGGTCGTAGCTCTGGATCAGGCCCATTGTGTCTGGCAGGGACTTAGGTGCATGGTGAGTGCCCCTTGTCTGAGGGGCATGTGTACACTGCACATCCTGCACAGCCGTTATAGAAGTGCCACTGAATAAGGGCAAGTGTATAATGCATATTCGTGTATATGGTGCAGTCAGGAAAAAAAAAATACTAGTGTTTTAGAACTGAAAAATAAAATTCAGCACCTGACTGTTTTTTCATAGAGATAAATCATGTTTATAATAAGATGTAATTGTTTAGACAATTCCCAAATTATTGGATTTGACAAGAACATACTTGTATCTTATTAGTTTGTAGTAAACTATGCCTTACAGGAAATAAAATTTATAGAAGGCGCTTGGAATCAGGTTAAAGACCGTGGCTTATTCACTCACACATACAGGTGCTGTAGAACATGATTAGTATAAAGCATACATAAAGTATGCATGAGCATTAGAGTTTAGTTTCTACTGCATATTTTTGTTCTGGCAGACAATAACAGGAGCAAATGAAACACATTTAGCAGGAATAGTAAATGTGCTCAATATTGTGAATTGCTACAACCCATACAGTAATTATATAACCAAACTGTTTTTTAAAGTTTACATTTCCATATTCTACATGTTGAACAAACTAAAAAAAAAAAGAATCATTTAATTTTATTGTATTTATATAAGTATTGTAAGCTTAACTACACTTATTTATTCAATTACTGACTTGATTTGCCATACATGTCATTTTGGCATGATTGTGCTCCTTTAATCAGAAGATTTCCTGTAGATGATTGCTGCGAATCCTTTTCCAGTATACTGTGAGCAATCTACACTACTGGACCCTAAAAAGATTTCATTAATTCTAAACATTTATTATGTGCTCGCAGCTGTGTTGGATTTTACTGAATCTCTAAAAGTATGTAGCTGTCCATCTGGGAGATATTTGCATTTCATCATTTAGGACATTGCATCATACATGTGATTGTAATAAGATATTTACATTTCGAGTCTTGTGAGTTTATAGTATATATATATATATGCAATACTAAAACATCAAGGTGGAACATAATCAGCTGTCCCCAAACCCTATACAATTTACCAATACACTTAGTAGAGCTCTTTTCTGTGTAAATTCATACCTTATAGATTAAAAGTCTACAGTATATAGAACCTGATTCAAACTTAAGAATGAAGGACTGTATCCAAACTTCCGTGTGTGCAGGAGTCTGTACGTCCAACCGAGAGAGTGAAGTGAACTCTCCCTGTCACTCCCCTCTCTCATGTGGGCTTTATGGCAGCTTACTCTGCCATAAGCCTGCCTTACAGAAAGCGTGCGGATCAGCTGATCCGCAAAAGTGTGGGATACCCCTCCAAAACTGTACCATGCTTCTGAACCGCCCACCTTAGTGGTTTGCTTGAGTAGAATTTTATGGAAAAGAAAATCACAGATCTAATTGTAGTGTGTATTACAGAGTGTTACTTATGTTGCATTGTGTTAAAATGTATGTAGTGTGTAACAAGTTTTAGATAACATATTCACTGCAACTTTGTAAATTTGCTCACATCAGGCCTGAGATCGGATCATAAAAATTAAGAACATTTGGAAAAATGTCATGCAGATAATGGAAGGCTTAAGATCATTCAAGAAGCAAAGTGCAGCAGCGGATCAGTATGAAAGTTTGGGTATAGGAACATACAGTAGGCAGGCCTATACTCTAAACTAAAAGTGACTAAAAGTGTCATTGGGCTGGATCAAGACTTAAGTAAGTGCTTGAAATTAGTTACTCCTGGGCTAAACTATGTTGATTGCAGGGGAGTCATATTTCATCTCTTGCAAAAAGTGTTAGAGTTGAGAGGTGATGTTTCCTATCCCAAGTCTAACTAACAGAGTGATAGTAAGGCTGGTCAGTACCTGTGTGCAGTAAGCAATTCAAAGATATATCCCTGCATGTAAAGAATACAATTAACTTGACTTCCCCTGCAATCAACATGGTTTAGCCCAGGAGAAACTAATTTAAGTCTGGATCCAACCCATTGCCCTTTAATGTGGTTGTGTTGGAATGTACTGTAATCCATTAAATCACATTTGCACACATTATGTGTCTAGTGTGAAAAAGTGTCCAAAAACTAAACAACTGAAATATACAGCAATGTTAGAATAATCAGAAACTATAATTAATACATTCAGCATTTAATTAATCTCTTAAAAACAAGGGACAAGATCCAGACTTAAAAAAGAGAACATTTACTAATCACTAGGTTCAGAAAACACCTGTTTTTGGTTGCAGGGAATGCTCAAGCATCTCATTCCCAAGATGGATCAGGATATTCTGGAACCAGACCTCTGTCCTAAGACCATTTATAACGGTAAGACAGGAAGTGGAAAGTGATCTCTGTGGGAGGAGGATAGTATCTAGTTAGTACAGTGAGGGCATGCTAAGCGCCATTCATAATATCCAGACTGAAATTAGGGCATAAGTTTTAAGGTAGGGTCTCCTGATCTTATGTCCACACAAGTAAGGGTAGTGGCATCCCCTTGCCCATACAATAGCCAGGATCTAGCACCATCATAAGTCATAAATCATCATAAGTCTGAATCAGGACCAAGGGCTCATGAATGATGCCCAGTTTACACAATAAGTACTGGATCCAGAGTTTGAAAATTAGAGGCAGATAGGTTGAAATTCCCTCCTGGGCTAAACTATCTTCTATTGCAGGGAAGGAAAATTTCATCTGTTGCAAACAATATTTGAGTTAATAGGTGATATTTCTTAGCCTAAGTGTAAATAACAGTTTAAAAGTGAAACTAGTCAGCATATATGTGCAATAAGAAAAGTATTCTCCATGCATGCAAAAAATATAATTAATTTGACTCAAACTGAAATTCAACATCAACTCCGGATCTGGAGTGGAATTTGTTGTGTTCTATGGGAGAGATGTAGATTTAATTTAGCTTTTCAGCCTATTTAGATGCAGAATAACAATATGCACTAAATACCACAATACAAAACCATAATCACTTGTAATGGCTTGTGGCTTGTAAGGTTAGTCAGTATCCAAGGGTGACTGGCAGGAAACAAATGATAGGATATGACTACTGAAGAATAAAATTAAAATACAAACCAGAATAGGGAGCATATAAAAGTGTAATCTATTAAAATGCATTATTGTACAATCATTTAAGCAATTAAAATTCCAACAGATGAATGTAAAGCTGTTAGAGACAGAAGTTGGAAGGCTAGCTTAATAGTAATTAAAGATATAATAGCCTTCATGGTTAAAGGTTAAATTATTTCTGGCCATAATACCATTACTAAAGCCTTCAATGGTTTTCACCACCCCATTTTCTGTCTGCATAATATCTCTAGTAAACAACATTTTAATTAGAAAAACTTGCTATATTTAACACCAACAACACAAATACAAGCGGGAGATATAAAGAGTTGGAAGGTTGTCTGTGACATAATTGGTTCCTTATTTTTCCATATTCATAAACACATTTGCAATGAATCTATAGATATAAATTAGATCAATGATCAGTAAAACAGCTTGGAAAAACCTACAGAAAACTAATTTCCTCTTTAAGTAAAGGACCTCCCACTATCCTATTTCACCATCATTATAGTCCATTTCAAATCATAATCTTTTTACTACAAGATGAATAGAAGACTGACTGAAACTGATTAGAAGAAACAAAATATGGGTTTGTGTCTGTAATAAATATCAAACTTAATGCAAACTACTGTATTTTAGAAAGCAAAGAAATGTGAACTGAGCCTAGTCTCTTTTTTTGCTTCCATGATTAGTCCATCTACTGTTTTATAACATCTATGATTCCAGGTAGACACAGTGTCCAATGTAAACTTAGAATACACTCCTATGTGCTGCAGATGCTTGCACAATAATGTCTTACCACTGTGCTCTTTAAAGAATGTCACTGTGGGGACTTGTTAAGATACCAGCAATAATAGATAATATGATATGCCATTAGATATGCCATCAGAAGAAATCTCACTGTATTAGATTTCTTTATGAGAAAGACATAGAAAAATAATATTTAGGGTTTTGTATATATTTAAATGTCAGAGATAAAATCTGCATGGTCCATTTTACTGAGCTAATGATGCAGATAATTAAAATGTAGTGGGACAATTCCATTAGATTAAAGCACAATGTAAATGAATCATCACTGACAGTGACTTTTCATGTTTATCTATGATGAATAATCATATAGTTATCTAAAGTCTGATTTCCATAGTAGCAGAATATCATTTCCATTAAAGAAAAACTATATATTTGACATGGAATGGGTATATTATACCATTAAAGAGAAACTTTTCTCACAGTAAACTTTATTTTTACAGAATTAGTGAAGTCTGACAACCCTGTGCATGATTTTTTTCCTTCTATTGCTCTAAGTTTTCTGTTAGCAGCTAATTAAGTGTAGATATTGTCGGTAAGTCTATCTAACTCAGTGCAGAGACGTTTATAGGGCAGGAGAGAGCTTGACAGATAAATGTGCATTATTTTACTGCCTGAGTTACATGTGTTCACATCAATGCCCTAACCTGTGTTGCACATATGTGTTGCACATATGTTTATGCACAGATTATAATATATTAAAAATGCTCTCATAAAGCATTATATAATTTTTATATTTTATTATAATCATGAGATGTTAAAAATGTTGGTAGGAAATGCAAATAAAGGCAATATATAAATCTTTAGATAAATTCTATATATATTAAGGGTACTTTGGATGTCCGATTCAGTTCAGAGGACATGTGATACAGCCCTAACCATTCAAAGGGTCAGATATTATGCATAATATTGGATCATATCCAGACATAAAATGTTGGCGTTTTCCGCTCTTTCAAAGTGAAAAATGCATATAAATAAGACTTTAGTGTGAATCGAAACAATCTGAACTAATCTATAAGAATAACCTTAATAATATTGGGAGAATATATAGATAAATACTTCATAATGCAATCTGATAGCTTCAGTTTATTCCAGCTCTAAACAAAAGCATTGCAATCTGTCACATATGCATACTGGTCATTCTATTGTTTCAATCTGTCATCTGATTACCCACTTCATTTGATCACCTGGCAGAGTTGTGTATATATAACCTTAGGTACTCTGGACATCTGTTTAAACTATCGCCCAGTGACAGTTGGTCTGGATGGGAAGGAGCAAACTATAGGAGAGAAGAACCTGCTCACAGCAGGATACAGGAAAGATCCAGTCATGCAGTCAGAAGAGTCTATCTTAAAGGCATTCCAAACTTCCAACCATTTTCTTTTCATGGGAACCAGCTCCAATCCAATGTTTTCATACATGCTTACCAGTCCTTTTTTGTGTATTAAATATGGCCCATTTTGAAAAGAGGGCAGATCCTTTCTGAACCAACAAGATGAAAGGGGTCTAGGTGGTTTGATTTTATTATTTAATAAAAGTCCTTGTCTTTCTTTTCTTTTTATTGCTGTCACTTATAATACTAATATTCTTACTCTCTGCATTGTGATCTTAAGTATTGTTCAGTTAACATTACACTTGGTACTATATGTACTGATTTATTTTATTTGTCTTGAGGATGCATTTAAATCAATGCTATGTTTATTTAGACTTACCTTCCCTCTGAAGAAATCGCCGCAGAGCGATGAAACGCGTAAGGGTTTGCTAACCACACGTCCACCGTTCCACGTCTCCTTCATTCTCCTGCCAGTGGTTATAGACTATCAGTGGTGCTCTGTCACACACAGCAAGAGTATCTTCCGGTCGCCGAGGTTCTGCATATCATCTAACGAGCCGGCTCTGTTAGACTGCATTTGGTGTCGCTGTAGTTGCCTGCCAGTTGTTTACACCATCCAACAGGACGCCAGCGTGCCTCGCCATCGGCACCAAGACATCAGCCGTCTGGTTCTGCAGTGGTTCCGGGGGCTACTTGCCAACTTTACCGGACCCACGTCTATTCTGCCGGGTGTAGAAGCTTCTTCCATCCACTACTCCGGTACAGTACAGATTCCACTACGCCGTGAGCCGATACACGTGTAGATCTTTGTTTACATCGGTCAGCAGCTGCGAGCCAGCTCACGTGTTGAATACTGTTTACACCAACCAGCCGCTACACCTAGCTCATGGAGCAAGCTGTCGAGACCACTCTATTCCGCATCCAGCTTTCCTTTCAAAGGCACCATCCATCAATATAGATTTCATCTACCGTGAGTAATCTTCAACCACAGAGGAACACTATTGTGCCTTTCAAACCACCACTAATCAGGGTACCCCGTGTCATCACTATCTATACCATCCTCATAGTATATATATATTTTTTTCTCTGGAGAGACCTTTTATAGGTTTAATCCATTGGAGACTATTCTCAACTAATATTAGTGGAGTTTCACGTGGCTAGCTTTAACCAATTATTTTTATATATATTTTCTCATGTGTTTGATATTTTAATAAATTGTCAATTTTTATGTCAAATACTTTCAAGGAGTCTCTGTAGTTTTGTATACTTTTGGCACTATTCTACATTTCTTATTTTTGTTTATTTATACTGTAGCAGGCATCTGGCTTTAGATCTCCAATGCCACTGTACTTGGAGCTCCAGCAGAGGTCTGGGTCTGGTCCACTGGCTCTACACAGAGTATAACAATTTTTGAAAAGTTCAACAGCATTACTTGTATATCATGCATTTTGGCTAAATGTGATGGCATAAGCAGGATTTGATGGCCTTAGTAGATATGGAGACTCATTCTGTTAAGCCCCCAAAATACTGATATTTCAGAATGTGTCAGTATTGAATTTACAAGAGCAATCCATTAAAAAACTTTAAGTTTGGGGGCTTGGTTTGGGGTGCAGATGGAGTAGCTTGCATCCTAAGTGAAACAGCTTGCAAACATAAGTGAGTTTGAAACAGAATCAGGTGAATTAGAACACAGAAACAGGTGCACATATATTAACACTACTATTAGTCATTATTATTTGTATTTTGTTATATTATAATATTACTAGTTTATTCACATTACTTTAACTTATATCTTATCTATTTATCTTATACATATCTTAGTCAGTGTTGTAACCACATATTTACATCCAGATTTTTCAACTATTCATTATTAATTTTATAATTGCTATAACTGTATTATTCCCATTTTTGGATATTAATTTACCTACCACTCCTATTGTATTTATGTACTCTGACTGACTTCCCATCACCATATCTTACTGCCCAGCTGCCTCCACATCTATCACCTTGACCTCTCTGTTTGACATCCTCACTCATAACCCCACATCATGACTTGTAGCTCCCATATTCTAAACCCTGCACCCTTTATCACTCCCTCACCCCCTCACTGTCCCATTCCCATCTTAACCCCCTGCCCTCACCCCCACCCCAATCATCTTCCCCTTCCATGCTCATCCAACCCTGCCAACCTCATCCCCATTTCCACTCTCCCCACCCTCCCCTTCTCCTGTGCTCTCTGGAACGCAACATGGCTCTCCCCCACTGACACCACCTCACCCGCTGCTCTGGCCTATGGAGGTCTTTCCTTCTCCCACTCTCCCAGAGACGGCAACCATCATGGTGGTGGTGCCAGCCTGCTCCTCTCTCCCTCATGAACTTTCCATACTATCCCTCCTGAGCCCTCCCTCGTCTTTTCTTCCTTTGAGGTCCACTCCATCCGCCTTTTCCGCCCCCTAGACCTCTGCATTGCTGTCATTTACCGGCCCCCAGGCCCTTGTTCACAGTTCTTTGAGAACTTTGTTGCCTGACTCACCCATTATCTCTCCTCTGACCTCCCTTCTATTATCTTGGGTGACTTCAACATCCCCGTTGATAACCCCTCCCAATCCAGTACCTCTAAACTGCTATCTATTTCTTCATCCTTTGGTCTGACTTAATGGACCACTTCCCCTACCCACATACAGGGCCACTCCCTTGACCTAGTCTTAACCCTCCGCTGCACTCTGGCTGACTTCTCCATCTCTCCTTTTCCTCTCTCTGACCACCACCTCCTCTCCTTCTCCTCTCCTGCCTCCCCTCCTCCCAAACCCAAGCACGTTCTCACCAGACAGAACATCAGCACCCTCGACATCCCCACCTTTTCCTCCTCCCTTGACCATCTCCTCTCCCCCATTACCTCTCTCTCCTGCCCCAACCAAGCCGCCTCCCTCTACAATACAACCCTCTCCTCTGCCCTTGACTCTGCCTATCCCCCCTCCTCCATCTCCCTTTGCCGCTCTAACCCCCAGCCATGGCACTCTCAGGTCACGCGCTTCCTCAAACAATGCTTCCACACCGCCGAGCGCCTCTGGCGCAAATCTCGCACTTTTGCCATCTTCCTCCACTTTAAATTTATCCTTTCCTCTTACTGCTCTGCCCTTGCCCAAGCCAAGCAAATTTTCTTCAAATCTCTCATCATCTCCCAGGCATCCAACCCCCGTCACCTCTTTGCCACCTTTAACACTCTCCTCTCCCCGCCCACGCCTTCCATCCCACCTTCTATATCTGCTTCCAGCTCTGCCTCCTACTTCTCTTCCCAAATTATCTCTATCAGAAATGATATCTCCTCCACTCTGCTTCCCCCATCTCTCCCCATCTCTTCACCCCCCTTCTATGCAATCATCATGAGTTTTCTTCTTTCCATCTATGACAAGTGATGAAATTCACTCCCTATTAATATAACTCAACCTGCCCTATGGACCCTGTTCCCTCACACCTTCTCAAACACCTCTCTCCCACTGCCTGCTCCCATCTAGCCCACCTTTTCAACCTTTCCCTTTCATCTGGTATCTTTCCTTCCTCTTTTAAGCATGCCCTTGTCTCTCCCATTCTCAAAAAACCTAATCTGGACCCTACACCCCCCTCCAGCTACTGACCTATATCCCTTCTCCCCTTTTCCTCAAAACTCCTTGAGCGCTTAGTCTACCAACGTCTCATCAGCTACCTTACGGACAACTCTCTCCTGGACCCCTCCAATCTGGCTTCCGGCCCCTCCATTCCACTGAGACTGCCCTTACCAAAGTGACCATTGATCTGTTATCTGCCAAATCCAAGGGCCACTACTCCATCCTCATCCTTCTTAATCTGTCAGCTGCTTTTGACACCGTTGACCATCCTCTTCTTCTTCAAACCCTTCGCTCTTTTGGTCTCACTGACACTGCTCTCTCCTGGTTCTCCTCCTATCTCTCTGACCGCACCTTCTCTGTTTCCACCCCTAGCTCATCTTCCCATCCCTCTCCGCTCCCTGTTGGTGTCCCCCAGGGCTCTGTCCTTGGCCCTCTCCTTTTCTCCCTCTATACCTCCTCATTGGGTAACCTCATCAACACCTTTGGTTTCAACTACCACCTCTATGCTGATGACACTCAAATGATTTCCAAGTGCCTTGCATCCCTATCCACATGGATGGCCAAACGCTTCCTGAAGCTGAATATGGACAAAACGGAAATTATTGTTTTTCCTCCCCCTAGGATTTCCACCTCGTCCTCCATCATGATAACCATTGGTGATACCTCTGTCTCCTCATCCCCTCAAGTTCGCTGCCTAGGTGTCATCCTTGACTCCTCACTTTCCTTTAAAGCACCTATGATAATAATAGTAGGGCATACTTTTTACGGGCCTTGCTGATATATTTCTGGGATTGTTACAAACTCTTAATCTGGATAAAATCAAAGTAGAGGGTATGTTTTATGTGGTACTTAGCATAAAATACATTAAAGGTACGAGGAAAGAGGTTCCTAGCAATATGAGTAAAGCAGATTAGACCTTCAGAACACCACGGATCACGCATTCTAGGGAGGACTTAGATGGTTTAAGAGAAGAGTTATAGGGAAGGGGTAAGTCAACAATTGCAAAATTTGTTGAGGTAATCCCAGGTTTCAATGTTAATTTTGACAGTGGAACTGAAGCATACCAGCCGCTGGTTTCTAGGCAACAAAGGTTGGCCTAGTGATGTTTATTCGTTAAAGGTCTGTGTCCACCTATTTTTTATGGCCTAGGGCTCTGTGTCAGGAAACTACCTAGATCAGTGGAGAAGTATTACAGCGGTCAGCAAAAACAGGAAGGTCTGCTGGATTTGTGAAACATAACAGACAGGTCCTACTTTTTTTCCTTCTCAGATAAATTTGTTAGATATAAAGTGCAGGGGAATTTGAACTGGAAGCACTTGAAATAGATGCTGTATAACAGCCAAGGAAGCACGTTCATATTATGCCACAGAACAAGAACATATATAAAGGGGGTTCCACTTACAAAATCTTGTAATGCAATAAGGGAGCATATTTAGCCTGGAAATGCTGGGAGTATTATTTAGTTATAATGATGACCAATCAGTGAAATCAGGAAGTTTAGTTACAAAAACTTAGCAGTGGTCAGAAAGGTGTAGGGTGTAGCAAATATGTTTAGCTCCTTGATAAGGTTTGGCAGTGAAAAAAGGGGAGGCAAGCAGGACATCATTCACAAACAGTGACATCTTATATTGTATACTAGAAACAATGTTGTATTTGGCGCTAGGTATAGGGTGAACAAAGTTAACAGTTAAACCAGCACAATATAAAGACTAGGAGTTACAATCCAAGGTATATAACAGGTAATATAAAAAAGATATTGGTGCTAAACAGATAATTGGTATAAAAGAAACAACAGAAATTTATTGATTAACAGACAACAAATAAATATTAAATAATAGCATAAAGTTTAAAATAAACCCATTAAATCTGATCCTATTGCCGGCCCGACATAGATCATAGCAATAGAGCTATTGTAGTCCAGAAGGTATAGATTTTAGTAACAAGGTGTTAGACAGTTTTAGGAATTCTCATATACATATATAACACAGTTGGTGTGTTTATCCCACAGGTCTTATATAGACCATGTAACTTAATTCAATGTTTGTTCAGGTCCACTTTGTATAAATAAATCCTTCAATAGAGGGAATAATGAGAGGTACGTTACCAGCAAAGTTGAGGGTACGTGGATCCTTCTATTTAGGTTGCTTGTAGTTTATTTCAGCATATAGCTGCCGTGATCAAAATGCTGGCAGGCGGGTAACGGAGCTTGCGCTCCTAGACAGAAACAGCGCTTCTGATCCACGTGGTTTTCTAAATATATCTGTGGTCCGACATCAGTGTGTGTCATTCCAGTGATGTTAGGGCAATAAGCCCTGATAGAGGATTTAGTTCTTCAGCTTGTTTCCTATTGCGAGTAATATATTATTTGAAACAGTCCGCACAAGGTTATAGGATGAACATCTGGACTAGTAGATAGTTAGCTCTGTGGGCTGATAAAAGTCACTGACGCGTTTCTCCGCCGCTATAGGCGGTTTCATCAGAGGTGGAATGCACTCTGTAGTCTAGGGTTTTTTTTATACTGCTTATTATTGTAACTGATTATCATAGTGAATCATATAAATCTATAAGATTGACTATATAAACAAAATAAATACCCATCATTAGATGTAAATATATATCTGCAGCAAATGTAAATATATATTTAAAAACATATACATAATTGATATATGAATTGTATAATAAACACAAAAATAAACATAAAAATAAAAATAAATTATGTTTATAATCATAAATATGCAGAAATCAATGAATAAATAAGATAAGTAGAACAGATAAAAATAGTAATAATTAGACTATAGTTAGTAATGCTAAATAAGTGATACGTTGATTAGTTAGTAATATCATCATGTATGGTAGATGCCACAGTAATGGTTTAATATATATATATCCTTCATAAAAAACACACAGTAATGGTAATGTATATATGTATATGTATATTAATTAATTAATTAATATACATGATGACTTTATATCTAATCAATTCTGCAGTACCCATTAGATCACAAACTTATATGAATTAAATAAATTAGCCTATATACGATTGAGTCTAGATCTAAATAAATTTATATCAATAAATTTATAATCACATCATATGCAAATTAGGTGCTTTGCGAAAGATAATTTGGGTTCTGTCTGGTATCAATGGTTTAAGAAATCTATCTGCTTGAAGTATGCTGTAATTTTTTCTAATGATTTTACTGATCTGAGATGAATATGTATTATAATTGGAGAATAATTTTAAATCCTGTTCTCTATCATTTTTAATAGTTATGATATATATATATTTTTTTTTTTAAATAGTTAAAAAGTTATTATAAATTTAAAATATAAAAGTTATTAGTGATAAATAAAATAAAATAACTATCAATGCTTATATTTAATTAATTAATTGGTATACATGATGACTTTATATCTAATCAGTTCTGCAGTACCCATTAAATCACAAACTTATATGAATTAAATTAATTAGCCTATATACGATTGAGTCTAGATCTAAATAAATTTATATCAATAAATTTATAATCACATTATATATGATAAATTCCACAAGTAGATAAACAGAAAGGGGTGGGGTAAAGGATGGGGAAGGGGGGAGGAAAAATAGATAGATAATTTTGACATGAATTTAGATGTTGTTTAGTTCAATACAGTCATTCAAACCGTAAGGATGTAAGGTGTTAAGATTAAAAATCCAAAAGGCTTCACGTCTGCAGAGTGTTTTATATCTATCTCCCCCACGAAGCGTGATGGGGATCTGTTCAATTATGGTAAGAGAGACATTATTAAGATTACCCCCATTACAGTTTATGATGTGTTTACAATGTGTTTACTGAGGCTATGATTATTTTTGTGAGCCAAAATGTTCCTCCTATGTTCACCAAAACGGCTGCGGATGGGTCTGGTGGTTCGTCCAACATATTGTTGGCCACATCCACACTCGATGAGGTCGATAACATAGGAGGAACTGCAGTTTAAAAATGACAATGTTGAATTTCTCTTTTGTATTGAAAGAGGAAAATTCTGTAGCACAATGTTTCATATATTTACATGTCATGCATCTTAGTTTTCCACATTTAAAGGTACCCACACAGGGGCCTAAGAAAAAACCATCCTGTGTGTTAGGGGAATTTATAGTCAATGGGCCAGATCCAGAACAACGCTTGTGAGCGAATTTACGCGTGGCGGAGACGTAAAATCGCCTTTTGGTAAGTACTGCGCATGCGCACCATAGAAAATACGCACAGTAACGTAGCGTAATTGTGAACGTATGGGCTATTCACGTATGTGTCATGTAAATACTTACGTGTGGGCGTGCCAATTTTATGTGAGTCCAAAATACATCTGAAATACGTTAAGTAGGTGGGTTTTGTATTTAAAGTGTACAGTATGGGCGTGCGTAAATTCGTGTTTCCCATACGTACGTGTGCGTATCACTGTGGTTACATTGGCAAAAGTTAAGGTAGGGTTTGGAAAGCATATCTTGACAAAATACGTACGTTCAAGGGGTGTGCCTAGGGGAGTGTATAGAATATACGCACATGAAAATACGCTACGCGAATAAACGTACGGCAAACGTAGTTCTGGATCTACCCCAATGTGGTTATATTTCTATGTTCATCTCCTTTAAGATTGGTCTTATTTTTATCTTTATCTAACTGTCTTATAATCTTGTTGTTATTTTTATTTTTACTTTTGTTCTTTCTGAAACAACAAGGGCCAGCTTATTATGCAAATTAGGTGCTTTGCGAAAGAGAATTTGGGGTCTGTCTGGTATCAATGGTTTAAGAAATCTATCTACTTGAAGCATGCTGTAATTTTTTCTAAGGATTTTACTGATCTGAGATGAGTATGTATTATAATTGGAGATGAATTTTAAATCCTGTTCTCTATCATTTTTAATAGTTGTGTGTTTCTTTTTAACAAGGAGTGTTTCTCTGTCTACATTCCCAGCATATTCTCGTGATTGGGTTAGTAAATCTACTGGATAACCCTGTCTTTGAAAGTTGTTAGTCATAATATTAGGCTGTTTGTTATAAGTATCACGAGTAATGCAGTTCTTCGTAATCGTAGGAACTGTCCTTTTGGTATATTCCTTTTCCATGTTGGAAGATGGTTACTGTCGAAATGTAAATAGCTTTCAGTGTCTACTTCCTTGGTAAATGTTTCTGTTTCAATATTGTTGTTTTTGATGGATAATGAAATATCTAAAAAAGTCATTTGGTGTTTATTAACTGAATGAGTGAAACGTAAACCAAAATCATTAGAATTGAGATGGTCCACAAAATCCGACACTCTATCCTCCCACTCCAAATAAAAAACAAATCAAATTTGTTAAAAAGAAACACACAACTATTAAAAATGATAGAGAACAGGATTTAAAATTATTCTCCAATTATAATACATATTCATCTCAGATCAGTAAAATCATTAGAAAAAATTACAGCATACTTCAAGCAGATAGATTTCTTAAACCATTGATACCAGACAGAACCCAAATTATCTTTCGCAAAGCACCTAATTTGCATATGATGTGATTATAAATTTATTGATATAAATTTATTTAGATCTAGACTCAATCGTATATAGGCTAATTTATTTAATTCATATAAGTTTGTGATCTAATGGGTACTGCAGAATTGATTAGATATAAAGTCATCATGTATATTAATTAATTAATTAATATACATATACATATATACATTACCATTACTGTGTGTTTTTTATGAAGGATATATATATATTAAACCATTACTGTGGCATCTACCATACATGATGATATTACTAACTAATCAACGTATCACTTATTTAGCATTACTAACTATAGTCTAATTATTACTATTTTTATCTGTTCTACTTATTTTATTTATTCATTGATTTCTGCATATTTATGATTGTAAACGTAATTTATTTTAATTTTTATGTTTATTATACAATTCCTATATCAATTATGTATATGTTTTTAAATACATATTTACATTTGCTGCAGATATATATTTACATCTAATGATGGGTATTTATTTTGTTTATATAGTCAATCTTATAGATTTTTATGATTCACTAGGATAATCAGTTACAATAATAAGTAGTATAAATAACCCTAGACTACAGAGTGCATTCCACCGCTGATGAAACCGCCTATAGCGGCAGAGAAACGCGTCAGTGACTTTTATCAGCCCACAGACCTAACTATCTACTAGTCCAGACGTTCATCCTATAACCTTGTGCGGACTATTTCAAACAATACATTACTCGCAATAGGAAACAAGCTGAAGAACTAAATCCTCTATCGGGGCTTATTGCCCTAACATCACTGGAATGACACACACTGATGTCGGACCACAGATATATTTAGAAAACCACGTGGATCAGACGCGGTTTCTGTCTAAGAGCGCAAGCTCCGTTACCCGCCTGCCAGCATTTTGATCGCGGCAGCTATATGCTGAAATAAACTACAAGCAACCTAAATAGAAGGATCCACGTACCTTCAACTTTGCTGGTAACGTACCTCTCATTATTCCCTCTATTGAAGGATTTATTTATACAAAATGGACCTGAACAAACATTGAATTAAGTTACATGGTCTATATAAGACCTGTGGGATAAACACACCAACTGTGTTATATATGTATATGAGAATTCCTAAAACTGTCTAACACCTTGTTACTAAAATCTATACCTTCTGGACTACAATAGCTCTATTTCTATGATCTATGTCCGGCCGGCAATAGGATCAGATTTAATGGGTTTATTTTAAACTTTATGC
Source organism: Limnodynastes dumerilii (assembly GCA_011038615.1). Classification (NCBI taxonomy): domain Eukaryota; kingdom Metazoa; phylum Chordata; class Amphibia; order Anura; family Limnodynastidae; genus Limnodynastes; species Limnodynastes dumerilii. The sequence continues at coordinate 166,120 of WWET01000510.1, forward strand.
TATTATTTAATATTGTTAATCAATAAATTTCTGTTGTTTCTTTTATACCAATTATCTGTTTAGCGCCAATATCTTTTTTATATTATATCTTATATTGTATGCCCTTCACAGAAATGTCATGGATGTCTGGATTGAGCTTATCCAGGCATCAAGGGGCTAGATCAATAGAGCAGTTATGATCCAGCTCTGTTATTTGATTTGTGTGCTTTCAATTATTATAAGCTGAAAAGCACCTGTGCCTTGAGTAGGATCCATTCACTGCTGCGAACATTCATTTTGGACTAACTAATTGTTGGCTGTGTGTATTTTAGAAAATGGCTGCAATGCAAAATTCACCCCACGAACCACTGCCCAACCTGACAGTTTCCCGAAACGACAGGTTAGTACAGGGTAAGTAATGTGTTTTACTAGGGTAGTTTTAGGGTTAGGATAGGGGGGGATGGATGGGAGAAGGGGAGACTTAGGGTTAGGCAGTGGGGAGGGGATGGATGGGAGAAGGGGAGACTTTGGGTTAGGCTGCTGAGAGGGGATGGAGCCTAGAAGTGGAGCCTTAGGGTTAGGCTGTGGGGTAGGGAGGAATAAAAAATTTATTCACCCTTTCAGTGAAGTAATTTTTCCGCACATTTCCTTTCAATCTACCTCCCTCCAGTTTATATTCATGCCCTCGTGTTCTATTACACCTCTTCCTTGGAAAAATGCCACCTTACTCTAGCCGGTCACAACCCTTGATATATTGAAATCCGCTATCATATCCCCCCTCTCTCTTTTCTGCTCCAAGCTATACATGTTTAGTTCCCATAGCCTTTCTTGGTATGATTTGTTACAAAGGCCATGGACCATTTTAGTTGCTCTTCTTTGCACAGTCTCTAATGTATTTATGTCTTTCTGGAGATATGGTCTCCAGAACTGAACACAGTATTCTAGGTGAGGGCGTACCAATGATTTATAAAGGGGCATCACTACTTCTCTCTTTCTGCTACTAATTCCTCTCCCTCTGCAACCAAGTATCTGACTTTCTTTTCTCATTGCTTTGTTACATTGCTTGGCTACCTTTAAGTTGAAGTTGAAGCATGAAATGATGACTCCTAGATCCCTTTCCTCCTCAGTAGTTTCTAATGTAGCACCATTAATTATATATTGAGCTTTTGGGGGTTTTTTGTGCCCCAAGTGCATGATTTTGCATTTTTTGGCATTAAACTGCAGTTGCCACACTCTTGACCATTCCTTCAGTCTACCTAGATCATCCCTCATTTTCTGTACACCTACTGGCATGTCAACCCTGTTACAAATCTTTGTGTCATCTGCAAAAAGGCATATTTCCTCCTCCTCCTCCCTGGCAGCACTAACGATGGGTAAATCCCATTTGCTGTGTAGGTGCAGGACAGGAAATAAGAAGACCCCGGGATGGTATATAAGGACTGCCCTTTCCTCTTTCCGGTGTCTTTTTATTTCCCGTTCTGTTAGGTGCAGTATAGGGCTTACCTTTTTTTCTTCTTTTTTTCTTTTTCCTCCGGTCTGTCCTTACGAGGATGGCGGGAGTAGGGGGTGCTGCCGACCCTATGTCCCTTCCAGCAGACTCCGTTCACCGCAGCTGCTTCAGTGAGCGGCCGGAGTCTCTGCCGTGCGCCCCTGGGCCCGCGCGGCAGCAGTGTATGATGTCACTTCCACCCGGAATTGCTAGCGTTTGGATGATGGCGGGGACAGGAAGTCCACGGGCGCCGCCATTTTCCTGTAGCCCAACGCTAAGACGGCGTGCTGGACGCCTACAGACGGCCTCTGCCTACTTAAGGCAAGCTGCTCTTCACCAAGATGTCGGCGAGAGTCTCCAGAAAGGGACAACCATGTCTGAAGACAAATGGCAGCCGACCAGGAGGTCAGGGTGAGTGTAAAAATATTTTTTCCTATAGCTTGTTAGATAGTTAGATTTTTTTCTTATTAGTTAGCTAGTAAGTTTACCTATAGGCAGTTAGGAAGTTAGAATAGTTAGGTAGAGTATATATGTATGTACTAGTCTTTGTTTTTTTTCTTTTTCTATATCTTGTACATTATTACACCCCTAGCACTTTGTACCGTAGGTCTGAGGCCAGTAAGAGGAAGAGAGATTCTGATTCTTCAAAGAAATCCAAGTCAAAAACAACTATTGTTTCTAAATGTATAGCCTGTGACACTGTGCTACCTGAGAACTATAATTCTAAAACATGTCTGCAGTGTCAGTCCTTACAACAAGAACAGCCATCCCCTCAAATGCAGCAATTTCTTAATATGCTTCGCACTACACTATCGGACACTTTCCTTACTAAGGATGATTTACATAAAGTCTCACACAAACATCCTAGGTCTGTGGCATCAGAGCAGTCAGAAGGATCAGTGGAGGAAGGTATGGTTTTGTCAGGGGACTGCATCTGATGAGGAGTCTACAGCTTATCAGGAGGAATGTTCGCTTAACCCTGATTTAATTGAGAGTTTATTAAAATTGATTTACAAGGCTTTAAATGTACAAGAGCCACAGGAAGATTCATTCCTACAAGAACTGATATTTCAAGAAGCTAAGAAAAAGAGTAGGGTTTTCCCTATATCACCAGTCATAAAAAATCTTATTCAGGAAGAATGGAAAACACCAGATAAGATAATTTTCTGCAGCTGCTAAGATTGTTAAAAAGTATCCTTTTGCTATTGATGAGGCTCAGAAATGGGATAACCCGCCTAGGGTAGATGCTGCTATCTCCCGCATCTCTAAGAAGACTACACTCCCTCTTGATGCTAACACTTTTAAAGATAACATGGAGCGCAAAATTGAAGTTAATTTGAAAAAGACTCATTGTTTGGTAGGAGCAGCACTTAGACCAGCAGTAGCATCCACAGTGACATCTAGAGTCATGAGGTCATGGTGCAATACCTTAGAACAAGATATTATGGATGGAGTCAAGAGGTCAGATCTTATCAAGACTGTTCAGAATATACAATTAGCTACCGAATTTTTATGTGAGGCTTCGCTTGACATGGTTAAGCTTTCAGCAAGATCCATTGCATCTAATTCTGTGGCTAGACACGCCCTTTGGTTAAAACCTTGGGCCGCAGATAATCAATCGAAACACCGTCTTCTCTCTCTTCCCTTTATGGGGGAATATCTTTTTGGCCAAAAGCTGGATGAGATTATCCAGAAGACCTCGGGCGGAAAGTCCAACTGGCTTCCCCAAGAAAAACCCAAGAGACCCTTCTTTAATAGACCCGCTAGACCATATCAGAGTGAATACAAGGAGGCCAGCTAGGCCATCCAGGTCTAGCTTTCGGGCACAAAGAGGGAGGGAAGGACGATTTTTTCGCCCCTTCCCACAATGACGCCAACAGCTCCAGCGCTCCCACAGAGGCCGCAGTGGGAGGACGGCTGTTAAAATTCGGCCATCTCTGGAACAATTCAATATCCGACAGGGGGGTACTCTCTGTGGTTCAGGAGGGTTACAAGTTAGAAATCTTGCAGTCAAATAAGCATCAGTGGCTCCTTCAATCACCAGTCCCACAGAGCAGGGAGGAAAGGTTAGCCTTAAGGAACAGTGTAAAAGATTTACTGTTACAGTCAGTTATTGTAAAGGTTCCGGTCACTCAGAGATTTTTGGGTTGTTACTCAAAGATATTTGTAGTTCAGAAGTCATCAGGGGGGTTCATTACTATTTTGGACTTGAGGCCCTTAAACCACCATATAAAGGTTCAAAAATTCAAGATGGAATCTTTGAGGTCTATTTTAGCGTCTTTACCCCCGGGGGTCTTTATGACATCTGTCGACTTAAAGGATGCTTACCTTCACATTCCTATTTTTCCGGGGCATCAGAAATTTCTTTGGTTTTCTATATTTGGGGTTCATTACCAGTATAAGGCTCTTCCCTTTGGGCTATCCACTTCACCTCGCACATTCTCAAAAGTACTAGCCCCGCTTGTAGCAGCACTTCGTTTACAAGGTATCTTCCTCTGGCCGTATTTAGACTACCTTCTTATAGCGGCACCCTCACTAGATTTGTGTCATATTCACACCTCAAGGGTGATAGTTTTCCTAGAATCCCATGGATGGTTAATCAACTATGGGAAAAGTTGCTTGCACCCTTCACAATCTATCACTTATCTGGGTGTTATCATAGATTCTTACCAAGTCAAGGTGTTTCTTCCTCCCTCAAGGGCAGAAAAGATACAGCAGGAAGTTATAACTCTACGTCGTCAGCCATGGACTACGGCAGGAATGTGTATGAAGGTCCTGGGACTCATGTCAGCCGCACTAGACACTCTAGTTTGGGCCAGGTTTCACCTAAGAGACTTTCAAAGTTGTTTCTTAAGTCAGTGGGACAAAAACCCTTTTCACCAGCAGCAGCTCATACTTCTCAATCCAGGGGCCAGAAGAAATCTGCATTGGTGGTCAGCCATACACAATCTTACCACAGGGAGACCACTCAGAACAGCAAGGCCATTAATCCTTACTACAGATGCCAGCAACTCAGGCTGGGGAGCCACTTGCGTAGGTCATTGGGCTCAAGGAACCGGGGTACAAGAACCACAGTTTGTACACTCAAACATTTTAGAGATGAGAGCAGTACTGCTAGCCTGTCAGGCCTTTCAGGACATACTTGTAGGAGAAAATTTAGTGGTGCACTCAGACAACAAGGCTGTAGTCGCATATATCAATCATCAAGGAGGCACCAGGAGTGCAAGTCTAATGGAGCCAACAAGTCTACTGTTGTCTAGGGCAGAGCAACATGTACTGTCGGTAACAGCAACGTATGTAGCAGGACGACAGAACATAGAGGCCGATTTTCTGAGCAGAACAAGAATCGACCCAGGGTAATGGGAATTAGACAACGCCATATTTCACCATCTTGTATCAAAGTGGGGTCAACCACAAGTCGACCTTATGGCCACTCGGGAAAACGCGAAAATAGGTCGGTTCATTTCCAGATACAAAGACCATCAGGCTCTAGCAGTAGACGCACTCACAGCCCCTTGGACATTCAATCTGGCCTACGTATTCCCACCTATTCCCTTAATTCCCAGACTCCTGAGGAGGATAGCAGTAGAACAGTCTACAGTCATAGCAATTCTCCCATACTGGCCAAGGAGACCCTGGTTCTCTCTGGCACTACATCTAGCAATAGACCTCCCCTGGCATCTACAAGTATACCCGAAAATTCTCAAGCAAGGACGGATTTATCATCCATGTCCTCAGAGTCTAAAATTGACAGCGTGGCTGTTGAAACCGCAGGGCTAACAACTCAAGGTTTTTCCAAGAAGGTAATAACAACATTACTAAAATGTCGCAAATTGTCTACAGTAAAGATTTATCATAGGATCTGGGGAATATTTGCCTCGTGGTGTAATGTGAATAACGTTAATACTACTAACCCTTCTATAGGTAATATCCTAGATTTCTTGCAAGGAGGTCTGGATAAGGGATTAGCAGTTAGCTCCCTAAAGGTGCAGATTTCCGCTCTTAGGGCCTCATTCACTAAGCGCAAATTTTTTCCCAAAAATCAATTCGTGGGTATCGCGGCCCATCGCCGCAAATGACCCGCGATTGGTGAATTTTTTGGACCCTAATTCACCAACATGCAAATTTTTTCAAACTCACGCGATGCCCCGCGATGCATTTGGGGCTTATTCGCAGTGATTTTAATGAAAAACTCACCGCGAATAGCCCTTTGACTAATCACGGCACATCGCGTGTGTTTTGAAAAATTTCTAAGTTCAGCATGTTTACAATTTGTATCCATGCTGTAGCCACTGAATTACAACGATCCTCAAAGGTGATCGTTGTAATTCTCTGTTTACAGCATGGATACAATTGTATCCATACTGAACTGTGTGTCGCGTGTGTGTGTGTTAAAAAAAATTAAATAAACAAATAAATGAAACCTTAAAAACATTAAATAAAGTGTTACATATGTAAATAAAATAGTAAACCTAGCTAACATTAACCCCTACGTGTATGCACTTACCTTAGGAGGTCATCTCTCCTAATCTAAGTGTCTAAAAAAAAGTGTGACACGTGTATAATAAAAAAATTTTTTTTATAAACTCACCATTAGCTGTCCGCATCTTGGGAGCCTTCAATATTCCTTAATCTGAAGTCTTCTTTATTCTTTCGAAGTCTTCATCCCTGCAGAGGATGACGGCAGCTCCTCACCTTGATCTCGAAGAATTCTTACTAAACTCCCACCAGTAGAGGGCGCTCTAAAGTTAAAGAAATTAACAGTAGAGTAGTACTGTTAATTTCTTTAACTTTAGAGCGGGACGCAACTCAGAGCACGCGGCATCCAACAGTGGAACGGAGTGGTAATTATACTACACATAGAGAGCTCTCTATTTTGGACATATCCTTTTATCTTCATACTACAGCGCTTGTGACAATATTTTTTCTTTTTATACAGTACTACAAATTGGACTCCCCTGAGGTGTATAATACATATATATATTATTTACTAAGAGGCATATATATATATATTTTTTGAACTTTTTTAATATTGTGACATCAGAGGATGTCACAATAAATCAGTCTATTTTTAATTATTTAATTATATATTCATTATAACATAAGGTTTTGCATCTTTTATTGCTATAATAAATTGTATTTTAAATCCATCAATTTCTATACATTAATTTCCAGCCATCCTGTTTGATCCTAATTTTTAGCTTATAATAGCATTTTTATATTAAAAGTCTAGCGCTGGTGAACTGATATAAATTGTATATATCAGTAACTTTTTGATTTTTCATAATTTTGAGGTCACTTGTATCCTCTAACCCACCAGCAGCTTACTTATATATAATTAAAATTAACTTTCAGTTTTTTTATTTTAGCGCTGTCTTCCTGACCCCATATTTCCTTTTACTACTGACCCAGTCAAAAAATGTAATAAGATTTGTTTGACATGATCTTCCCTCAGTGAATCCATGCTGCTTTGGATCCTGTAAGTTACTGGATTTAAGATACTGTACAATTTGTTCCATTAACAATGTTTTCATTAATATCGTTACTACTGATGTTAGACTTACTGGTCAGTAGTTTGACGCTTCTTCCCTACTTCCACTTTTATGCAAAGGGCCGACTTTTGCTATTTTACAGTCCACTAGAATCATCCCAGTTGTTAGTGACTAGTTAAACAATCCAGTTAATGGTTTTGCCAGCACCCCTGTAAGCTCTTATAATATTCTCAGATGTATCACATCTAGTCCCATTGATTTGTCCACTTTCAGCTTTGAAAGTTCTTTTAATACCTGTTCCTCAGAGAAAGTAGTAGTATTTGCCTCCATTGTATTAATAGCTTTCTCATTTAAAAGTGGTCCCTTCCCCTCTCTTTCTTTTGTGAATACTGAACAGAAATACTTGTTGAGATGATTTGCCATAGGCCTTTCACCCTCAACAAAACGCCCACTCTCCGTTTTGAGCCTTACTATTACCTCTTTAGTTTTTTGCCTTTCATTTATATACCTAAAAAAGCTTTTGTCCTCTTTTCGTACCAAGTGGTCAAGTTTTTCCTCAGTTTATGCCTTTGCTGCCCTGATAACCTTTTTAGCCTCCTTTTGCTTTGCAAAATACTACTCCATGACATCATTATTGGAGTTTGATTATAATTCCAAAAGGCCATCTTATTTGTTTCGCTATAGTTGCAACCTCTTTTGTAAGCCATAATGGCTTTCTTTTTCTGGGGTTTTTCCTAACCTTTTTATACAAAGGTCTGCTGCTGTTAATAATGCATTTTTTTATTTCCCCACTGCTCCTAAACCTCTTTCATGTGTCTTCACTCATGACACACACCAAAGAATCCCTTTCACATTTCCCCCATTCCACAAAATCCGCCTTCCTAAAGTCTAGCGCCCTTGTCTTTGGGTGGTAAGTGTCTCTCTCAGTCATTATACTAAACCATACTGCTTGATAATCACTGGATCCTAGGTTCTCACCCACACTTAATTCTGAGATTCTGGGCCATATGCAGAGCTCTGACCGCATTGCGTTTCCGATATGCTCTACTGCGCATGAGCAGTAATTCTGTAACGTAATCTACATTACTTGTTGCAACGTAGATTGCGTATACGCGGTCTTTAAACCCGCGTATACGCCATCTACATTGCAACAAGTAATGTAGATTACGTTATACAGAATTACTGCGCATGCGCAGTAGAGCATATCGGAAACCTCCGGCCGCATTTGCAATGCAGTCGGAGCTCTGTATACGGCCCTCTGTCACCATTTCTAAGATGACCTATTTGTGAGTGGGCTCTCTCAACAGTTGCTTAATGGACACTCCCTGTAATGAATTTAAAATGTCCCCACTTCTAGTGGAGCTTGCTAAAGACTCACTCTAGTTAACATCACTTAGATTAAAATCTCCCATGATTATTACCTTCCCATTAATGCCATTAAAGCAATATCTTGCAATAGGACATTGGGGTAGATCCAGAACTACGTCCGTCTTCCATAGACGGACGTAATTCAATAAACAATAGCTACTGTGCATGCGTAGTAGCTATTGTACATAATCTGTGTATTATTTCGATACGTAGATTGCGTATATGCTATACGCTGTAGTTACAGAGCTGCCCGCCCCTTCATCCGTAACTACGCTGTAGTTATGAACGCTAGATCCATGGCTTACAGAGCCATGGATTACACCATGCAAACTATGCACGGCGCATGCTCAGAACAGCATTTTTGCCAATCTTACGCATACAGCCGCCGTAACTAGTGCAGCGGCCGTAGCTCTGGATCAGCCCCATGGACTACAGATTGTTTTGACCATGGGTTATGGATAATTTTAGAAGAGGAATAGAGTTTGAGAGAAGAGGTCCTAACAATATCATATTATATGAGTTGTGAGGATTGAAAAAAAGTAAAAAGGGTAAATTTTTAGCTTTGGCATCCAGAGTTGTTCTATCAATATGCCTCAGTAATACTATGGAGTACCCTTCTAAGTAGGAAAGATGCTTAAAGACCCATCTAACATGAGGCAAAATTCTAAATTTTCCTCGTGTTTTGGTTTTGTCAGAAAAAAATTAAATGTTTTGGATATGTATTTTTTCTGAAATTTTGTTAAAATCACTAAAACCATGTAATTTTAATGTTTCTTTGCACTTAAAGCATTATTAACACTAATAATATTCATTTTCAGTCGTTCCCAGTCAAATTAGACCACCTCCTAGCTCACAAGATTATCATGATATGCAATAAAGCAGATAGCATATGCTGGCTGATTTCAATTTTCAGGACCAGAGTGTAAAGGCCTTATTTTATGTTTGAATTAGGCATCCAAAATGCTTCTCGACATTTTGGCTAACATAAAGTATAATATATGTTCTCGTGTGTTTTGGGCAACAAAAAGATATTATATTATATAATATGTATTTATATCTATATAAGAATAATCATAAGAATTTGCTGTACTGGGGCCCAGAAATCCTTTTGGTGGCCCCGTGTATATGGGATGCGATATGTGTATGTATCAGAGTGCAGTGTATGTGTGTGTATATGTATGTGTGGTGCACTGTGTGTGTGTGTATGTATGTGGGGTGCACTGCATGTGTATATGTATGCGGGGTGCACTGTGTGTGTGTGTGTGTGTGTGTGTATATGGTGTGCATTGTATGTGTGTGTGTGTGTGTGTATATGTATGTGAGGTGCACTGTGTGTTTGTATATGTTTGTGAGGTGCACAGTGTGTGTATATGTATGTGGGGTGAACTGTGTGTGTTTGTGTGTGTGTGTGTGTGTGTGTGTGTGTGTATATGGTGTGCACTGTATGTGTATGTGTGTGTATGTATGTGAGGTGCACAGTGTGTTTGTATATGTTTGTGAGGTGCACAGTGTGTGTATATGTATGTGGGGTGAACTGTGTTTGTGTGCGTATTTATGTATATTGAGAACACTGTGTGTATGTATATGGGGTGCACTGTGTTGTGTGTGAGAGAGACATATTATAGAAGAAAAAACTAGTAAGCATATTAGACACCAAAAATAAATCAAAGTTGCTCCAATTATTACAGTATGATAATTTCTCTTAAATTAAATCATAATAACATAAAACATATCCACTCATAAAACATTGCCAGTCCTGTACTATTTATATACACTCAATTTGTAGAGGAAAATACAAACAGTAGAAAGATAAACTCATACAATGCTCCCGTAAAGATGGTCTCACTGGTATCTCACACTCTCAGTACTTCCAATATAGGACCTAGTTAACAGTTTACCTCCAAATACTCAGGGGGTGCTGCCCATTGGATGTTTAACAATGTATAGCTTAGGGCAGGGGCTAATATAACTATGCTGACCCCGCCTATTTTCTGTCTTGGCCCCGCCCACATGAGACCTTTTCTAGAATTTTTTCCAGGGCCACTTTATTTTCCCAATCCGCCCCTGTAAACAGGTGACAGACTAAGATAAATGCTACCCCTTTAAGTGGTAAAAATGTGCATTATGTAAAAACCAATATTTACCATGACAAAAGAGTTTGATCAAAATATTATCCAGTAACTCAATTAGGCCATGTTATATGATGTTCACATAGAAAGCATTTTGTGTAAATTGTAGTTGAAGTATATTTTGTATTTTAGTTGAGCTGACAGGTCATCAGTGTTCCATTTTATGTACATCACATAACAATGCTTTTTCTCTTTTATTGTACACAACATCTCAAACTGAAAAGTCTTTTATGGTGATTTGACAGTTGACTAATGTAGCTCCTGAAAGAGTGATTCCCTTTAAAATTACTGTGTTAGATATAAAAGTGGTAGTGACAGATGTTATGTTTAAAATATTTCATGTGACATGACACTTCTTTCATTGCAACTAAAGTTGAAACACTTCCAACAAATATTTGAAACAAATTATTTTAGTTTGTGTTTTCTATGCAAAGTCTACATCACAGAAGCAAACATAACTAAGATGTATTTAATTGCTCCAACAGCAACAGGTTAGATTTTCCCCTTACACTAATCCTTACCCTAACCTTCCTTTTCTATTACCCTAACCTTAACCCTGCATGTCCCTCAGCCTAATCCTAACCTTTAGTAACTCGCCACAGCGACGATTGGCAAAGGACACTTATTCGAAATAGGGTTATTAGCTATAGTACCCAATCGTAATATTCATAAAATGGGTGATTTCAACAGTGATACAGCCGCAATTGAGCTGTCATTTAATACAACAGTATCTGTGTAATAAATTGGACATTTGGACCGGCAGCTGCATACCTTTTGTTCTTACCTAAATAGCAAGTTAATAGAATTTCCAAAGAGTTAATGAAAGGTTACTTTCCAATGTTACCCCTCACACAGAGTACTCTCAGCTAACTCCTACCTTAACATTTCTGATCCATCCTCATTCAAAAGTCTGGATAGCGTGGCGGGCGTTTAGTGCTACTTAAATATTAAACACCTCCCCCTTTGTGCTGACCTTCCCTTGCAGAACATTTCTCTTTAGGTGCTAGCAGGTAAAACAGAGAAGGCCAGTGCCTTCAAGATAACCTCCACTGTAAGGTCAGGGAATATCTCTAGCTATGGTAAAAGGGCATGAGTTGCTGCAGCCTGGTCACTGGCACTACAAGAGATAGTCATTTTGAGAGATGGCCACCACTTCTCCCATTGAGGGACTAGTGCATTCCCATTTTCAGAGTATGATGCCAGTTCTCCAATGTAAAGTAGCCTGTCACATGAGGCATTATATACTTAAAGTGATTCTAAAGTAAATATAAAAAATTCTTGTGATGTGATGTCCCAGATAAGTTTTTAAGTCAACTGAAAGGATAAATAAAAAAAAATGTATTTATAAGTGTTTATAAGTCAAATTACCACTTGTTTGTATCTTAATATTTTGGATTATATATTATTGCATTCAATAGAGCTTCCTTAATAATTGTAGTTCATTTCCTTTCTCTTTGATTTCTTTTTCACAACTATTAGTCTAGTGTTTTATAGCTAGTTAGAACTAAATCTATCAACAGCCTTTTTAATTGTTCCCTTTCCATATGAATTAGTCATTAAATTTGTGTACAGTGTATTATAATTAATGAGTAATTATAATGCATTAATACATTGCTATATTTATTCATGTACACCAGTGCTCGGAGTGGGCCGGTATACAGCGGTATGTCATACCGCCACTTCTGTGAGCCGGCTCTGAGTAAGAATACAGCTGCTCATAGAATTTTAAGATTCTATGAGCGGCTGTATTTTTACCCAGAGCCGGCTCACAGAAGTAATGGTATGTCATACCGCCGTATAACATACCTGCTCACTTCTCACTTCTCCGCCGGGAGCCACTGACAGAGCGGGTTGTGCTATGCACAGCCGCAGCTCTGATCAGAGGAGAGGACGCAAGCATGACCCATTAGCCTGCAGAGCGCGCGCCGCAGAGGAGAGACGTTAAATGCAGGAAAGGTAAGTTTAATATATAGAGCTCTTTTAGAAAGTAGTTAGGGAATGTGAATTTGGACTGAGGGAGTAGGAAGTTGGACATGAAAAGGGCTATAGGGCTGAATGGACACATATAGAGGGGCAATAACTGTGTGGGCACAGAAGATGGGGCAATAAGGCTGGGTGGAAACAAATAACATCGGGGGTAATAAGGCTGACTGGAAACAGGAGGGGCAATAAGGCTGGGCAAACTGAAGGAGAGAACAATAAGACTGACTGCATACAAATAAAAAGTGGGGGGTAATAAGGCTGTCTGGACACAGGAGGGGCAATAAGGCTGGACAAATTGAAGGAGTGGACAATAAGGCTGGCTGCACACAAAGTTGGGGCAATAAGGCTGACTGGACACAAGAGGGGCAATAAGGCTGGCTGGACACTCATAAAGAGGGGGCTATACGACTGGCTGGGCACAAAGAGGGGGCAATAAAACTAGGCAAAATGAAAGAGAGGACAATAAGGCTAATTGCACACAAATAAAGTTGAGTCAATAAGGCTGGGTGGTCACTCATAAAGAGGGGCTATAACACTGGCTGACCATAGATAGAGGGCAATAAGATTTTTTGGACAAACAGAGAGGGGACAATAACGCTGAATGGACACAAATAAAGAGGGGTCAATAAGGCTGGGTGGACACACATAAAGAGGGGGCAATAAGGATGGCTTGACATAGAAGGATGGGGCAATAAGGCTGGCTGGGCAATCAAAAGGAGGGGCAATAATGCTGGTTGGACAAATAGAAGGAGGGGACAATAAGGCTGACTGGACATAAATAAAGAGAGGGGCACTAAGGCTGGCTGGACACAGAAGGAAGGGCAATAAGGCTGGGTGGACACTCACAAAGAGGGGGCTATAGGACTGGCTGGATAAAGCTGAGGCAATAAGACTGGCTGGCCATAAAGAAGGAAGGGACAATAAGGCTGGTTGGACACACAATAGGAGAGGCAATAAGGTTGGTTGGACTCGTCCGCCCCTAGAAACGGCCCTGTGGGTAGCTATCATAGTTTTTCCCTAGCGGTAACCAAATCATTTAATTAAACATGAAGCGCTCAGTCTAGAAATCATGACCCACATGACATGTACACAAGGTAATTACTAATTGTTGACCTGTTTACTTTGCCAAACTCAAGACACATCTGGTGCTGAAATTTCCATACCCCCACTTCTAAATTTCCACTTCGAGCACTGATGTACACAGACTTTTTTTCTATAGATAGATAGATAGATAATTACTTATATGATAAGAAAGTATTTTCATTTTCAGCCTTGTCATGCCAGATGGTAAGCAGATATGAAATCTATCTGTAACAAGCAATTCTATAGAGATATATTGGTATTTCTACATTTTATAACCCTCATAAAATGTGTTAACTGTCTCATTACAGGTCTGTAGTCCAGCAATAAACATGTGTCTTGCCACATTCTACCAATGGCTGTGATGAAGAGTTTATAACTTTGCACATAATAAATGCTGATTCGTTAGAATCTAAAGGAGCATATGCATAAACTCGCAAAAAAGGCTTTCAACAATATAACCTGTATTGCTCAGTCAAGTTCTTTTTTACAACACTTATCACTAGTTCAAATGAAGTTTCTCTGTACTAGAAGATCGTAAAATTATTCAAGAATTTTAGAAATTGGGGTCAGCCAGTACACGCTTTTCAACAAACTTTTCAACAAACTGAATATTAGTCAAACATTCTGCAATTTCCAATAATTTATGAGAATTGCACTATGTATTTTTTTTCATAAAAGCACACAATTTCAATCCTCCTAAGATTTTATTATTACCTTAGATTGTATACGCTATACCGACCTACACAAACAATATTTGTGTAGTGTTTTCTTAAATTACGTAAAATAATTCGCTATATTTTATTGTCATTATCAAAAAGATTTTTTATCATTGTTTTTTTATTTTCAATTGCAATGACACAACTTCATATTTGTGACTCAAACTAGTCATCTGTTAGTTAGTAGCTACCAGTGAACGAATATCCAAGCATGTAATTTTTTCAGCTGCCTAATGCTAGGTAAAATAATAATAATAATAATAATAATAATAATAATGAACCCAGGATTTTTTTTCATTCCGCATTTATATAGTCAGAGACTGCAACTTTAATAAATTAATAGTGCTCTTAATTTACATAAATTATGTTTGGCAACTTTTGTAAGGCCATATTTACTTTCCCTAGAGATGACATGACAGCTGGTTATTTAGTAGTTAAAATTGCATGCTGCAGTAGTGAAAATGATAATACCTTTACACGGAAAGATTTCTGCACAGAGACAGAAGATATAAAGAAAAAGAAAACATTGTGAGACCATCTGACAGTTAAGGGTAAGCAAATATGGGCATAAATTGAAAACAGATGTGGAATTTTATTATAAACTGCTGGTAAATAGCTGAAAAAATGCATGCATAATGTAAATAGTTTGAGTCACAAATATGAAGCTTGTCTCACAGGGATTAAAAAAATATCTAAAAGAAAAAATAGGCAGAATAGAAACAGCAGGGAAATACTATATCTATTATATATCTCACTCTAATCTGTGTCACTTTAATATACATTT
>WWET01000510.1:194560-207318 GCA_011038615.1 Limnodynastes dumerilii
TGCGCTGCTCTATGCAGTTTATATAATTTTTGTTGGGAAGGACTTCTTTATGGGAATAAATTCTACTCTTAAACAGGCTGCTTGCCAAATTTACAGTATGCTAAATAGTAAATAATGTATACTTAAATTTCAAACATACTTTCATGATGTTTGGATCTAATTTATGTAGTTGTAGCAATACAATATTTGCATATATTTCACTTATAGCATTCCTCTACATAGTTATACCTGCCATTTGACTTGTTTACAAAACTAGTACTTTGGCTTAAGTATTGACATTAGAGGTGAATTGGCCGAGATAGATATTCCAAAGAGAAATTATTTAGTCAAATCATCACACAGAGAGATCTCTACTGACTGTCAGGATTATGAACATGGTTTTGGAAATTTGAACAGTCACATTGTAGGGTTCCACTACTTATCAACCTTTTTCCATGCTGGTTGTCCTGACATCACTTAACGGCCCTGACACTGATTAACATTGTGAGCGCTGAGCTGATTGAGTTATTGGGATTGGTTCCAGGAGGCTTTATAAGCCTATCAGCAGCACGCTGTTATTACTTAGGAACTGTGATCTGTACATATTTTTTTTTTTTATTGGACTTTTATTATGCTCATATTATGCTCATTTTGAACCACTCTTATCTGCCATCTGCACTGACCATTTCTTCCGTGACCCTTAGGTTTGTTTTGCTATATTCTACTTTATTGACTGAACCTGAATATTTTTCCTTTTAAATTTAATTTTCAGATACCATCTGGTATTTTTTCAGAGGTGATTCAGAAAACTATTCTTAGTTTATCCTTTCCTCAGTATATTATTTGTATGCACTAGCTGATATATATAAACCTAAACTATTGCACAAGACCTGAGGTCAAATGAGTACAAGTGAGCACAGCTAGGAAATAGAGGCTGCAATAGATGAAGATGCAATAGATGAAGTGCTCACCATCAATTCAATAGGTATATTACATATTTCATACTTTACAACAAATGTTTTAAAAATACTAAAAATGTACACATATCTGCTATACACAAACAGGTACTATCACTCCCAATTTTATGTCCCAGAAATATGAACTGAACACCCTTCAGAAATGTGTTGCTTTTCTGAGAGTACTATTATATTCTTAAGCAAGCAATATATTTATATAAAAGAAAATAACAGTTAATCCAGTAAATGTGATGAGTCTTTAAATTTGAAAGACTGGGAAATCATTAGCTCTATGGACTATTTTGTTTTTGTTTTTTAAACAGCAGTCTCTGGGCTGTAAAATACACAGTTTGGAATAAATGTACTATGTCTAGGGATTTGCAAATTTAGATAATGATCACAAGACGTTTTTATTGCCATTCTTGTGTTCTAAAAAATAATACAAATCTCATAGCAATGTATGGCCTGGATAATTGTAAGTAGTAAAGGTTTTGGATTGTTCAGAGCATTTTAAAAATATACCTGCTGAATATATTATCTGTGAATTTATTTATATGAAATTACAGGTTTACTACAGGTTTAGAAAAAGAACATTTTCCTTAAGGGATTAGAACCTAATTTATAATGAAAACCCCCAGCCTCTAGGATTCTGCCATAGTTCCTTTACTGTGAAACAATCTTCCAAATGCCATCAAATAAGCTTCTGCTGTTCAAGGCTTTAAGTGTGTTCTCTGTTCCCAAATCTTCACACTCCTGTTCCACCCCTTACTGAATGCAATCATTTGTGATAGACCTTCCCCTTAGCTTTCATAACCAGGGACTCCTTCCCTGTAGGCAGGCCCAGTGATATCACTAGGTAGATTTAGTCAGCAGCCTACCATGCCTGGCCTTTGGGGGAAGGAGTAGCATAGAGGTGCCATTGTGGAACACAGTCATTACCCTAAGCCTAACCCTCTCTTCTCTGAAGCCTGACCCTAAGGGCCAAATTTACTAAGCTGTGGGTTTGGAGATTGTAGATCTCATTTAACTATTACATACTAGAGAATGTCAGTTAGAATCTGATTGGTTGCTATGGCCAACATCTCCACTTTTCCAAACCCGCAGCTTAGTAAATATGGCCCTAAGACTCCCCTCCTCGCAGCCTAACCCTAAGACTCCCCTCCCTGCAGCCCAAACCTAAGACTCCCCTCCCTGCACCCCAACCCTAAGACTCCCTTCTCCGCAACATAACCCTTAAACTGCCCATTAATTCCCCTGTACTACTCTCCTGTTTGGTGGATCTTCAGCGGTGTGATGGGTGTGCGGTGGCAGTTCTCAAATGAATGAATAAGTAAGTATGCCAATCGGCATAATTACCCATTCATTAATAAAATATTCTAATTAGCGCTATTTTCAAAATTGAGACAGACGAAAATTAGCTTTCGGCTGTCTCTATTTCTGAAACAGCATTTTCTCAGCAGCGACTGCATCCCTTCCTGACATACTAAATTCATCTACTTCCCTTTTGTTTTCTCTCCCTCCTCATTCCTCAGCATCTACTTGGAGATCCATAACCTACCCTACTATCAAGTTGGCCTAGACAGGACAGCATTGTGGAATCTATTCATTCAGGAACACTGACTTTTGGGACTAGATTTTAACTGAAATATCACCAGCAAATCATAACAATCGCTTTCTGGACTTACGTAGAGTACAGGCACCTAGCATGACTGAAAACATTGCTAGAGCACATTACTTAACTAACCTACATAGCTTTGATTATCCACTAGTGCAATATGAGACACTAGAATGTAGAATCCACTCCATAACCTCACTTCACCCCCATACAACAGACCAGAGCACTATTACCTCCTACAAACCTGACTTTGCAAATTTGTGTTACCTCAGTCACTGATAGAGACGTTGGACCAGCTTCTACCCTCCAAAGGTGCTTACAAGGTGCTGCTGCTTCTTCTATCGGACGCTTCCCTGGACTCACGTTCAGCAGCAGACTACCTTCTTATCTCTCTTTACTTCTCACGCACTTGGTAGGATCGCTTTGTTCAGCTGTTTTATTGTTACTTTTTATTGTTAATATTAGTCTATTTTTTATGGATTATTAAATTTAATTTTAATATATACATATCTTGGTCTCTTTCCCATATATAATGAACACCATAGAAATGGATTACTCATCTAATTAAGAGACCTTTTTTGTTTGAAGACAATTTTATGAAACATTGTATCAAACCAGGTGTAACAACAATTTTTAGAAATGGCCCAGATCCAGAACAACGTCCGCGGGCATAATTACGCTAGATGGAGATGTAAAAACACTATTTTGCATGTACTGTGCAAGCGGCAGATGTAACGACAAGTAACTAAGGGCCTGATGCAGACCTACACCCGCAAGCGTAAGATCAGCTGAAAAGCTGATGTTGCCCGGCGTCGCTATGGCAACGCCCGATCGTGGATCGGGCGTCCGTAGCAGAGCCGTAGGGACGCTTGAGGGGACGTCCCCCAGCGTCCCTACGTTTAGGTTAGTGTAGGTGGGTGGGGGGAGCTAGTTTAATGAGGGTGGGAGGGCGGGCTAGGCGGCCATATGCTCCTGAGCGTATGGCCCCTTCCTTATGCCAACTGAAGTTAGGGTAGCCTTTAGCTGGCGTAAGGAAGGGGCCATACGCCCGCACAGGGGGAGTGTCGGAGAAAGTGCATAAGCGCAGCACAGCGCATCGGCATAGGTCTGGATCAGGCCCTAAGAGCGTAAAAGAGCCCGTCACATACCTTCAATTAACTTGTAGTTTACTCGTAACAACGAACGATGGGGTGTGCCAGCCATACGACACCCGTAATTACGCTGTGGAGGCGGGATGAGTCTGCTTCGACTTGTCTAGTGCCAGGCATCAGCTATGATCAATCTGGACATGCGCAGTTCAGGCGCCATTTTGACAACCAACCTGCACCGTGCACCGGTTACAGGAGGAGGGGGTCCAAGGAGGCTATGCACCGGGTCCCTCCCCTGCTAAGGTTGACTTTGTCCGGATTAGTATCATTCTGTCTATGCATCAGCAGCTGAGTAACTGTTTAAAAACAACCAATCAGCTGTGGTCAACCTGCATAAGCGCAGTTCAGGCGCCATTCTGACAACCAACCTGCACATGCACCGGTTACAGGAGGAGGGGGTCCGAGGAGTGTTTGCAGCGGGTCCCTCCCTTGCTAAGGTTGACCTTTTCAGGATTAGCATTATTCTGTCTATGATGAATAATATTGGACCTGATCCAGACCTTTGTGTGTTTTCCATACATCCGGAGGTCTTTAAGTCTGCACATAAGAGGGAAATGAACTCCCATATCTTAAGTTCTCTGCATGGATCTGCTTCTGTTCAAATGTGCATACAATCACCCAATCTCCATCATCTGCATGCTTATCCCCACTTCCTTTGAGGGGATTATGCATGCGGATCTTAAGTGGCACCATGTTGAACGGATTTCCTAGGAGATCGGTTGCGTAGCATCTACTAAAAGGGAGCTTCAATAAGGAATCAGAAACAGGAGATTTCTTACCAAATCCTACTTCTAACACTCTGCAGAAATGTGCCCTTCAGAATTTTATTATTGTTATTATTATTCTTTAATTATAAGGCGCCACAAGGTGTCCGTAGCGCTGTACATAATACAACAAAATACAGTACAGACATACAGGGTAGGGATGGACAGCATAGTATATATTAAATACAATGGGGTAGATCCTGAACAACGTTTGCAGTACGTTTGTTCACGTAGCGAATTTTCGCGTACGTAAATTCGCTACGCTACCCTTAACACACCCCCTGCACGGACGTATTTTGTGAAAATACGCTACCCAAACCCTACCTTAACTTTTCCATACGTAACACAATACGTCCGCTAACGGGCATACAGACTACGCGAACGTACGCAGCTTAGCACGCCCATACTGTACACTTTAAATACCCCCCCTCCCCGCCTAATTCACGTAATTTGCACGTATTCGTCGCTAACGTAATTTTGGCACGCCCACACGTAATTACTTACGTTCGCAATACGTGAATTATCCTTACGTTAGAAAATACGCTACGCGAATGTGCGTATTTTCTGCGGTGCGCATGCGCAGTTCAATCAAAACTGCGAATTTACGTGTATACCACACGTAAATTCGCAGAAATGCGTAGTTCAGGATCTGCCCCAATATGACTATAAAAATATTACAGAAATACAATAAAGTGAAGCAAGCAAAGAACGCAAGGCAAAATGCGAGGTGTCAAGCTTGGAAGATCAGGTAGGTAGGATAGAGCGCAGTGAGAGGCTGAGAGAGAGGCAACAGGTGGGGATGGGGTAAAAGGGTAACAGAGGGGGACAAAGTGAGGAGTTAGTGGTGGAGGAAGGAACAACACTAGGATGGAGGGCCCTGCTCACGAAAGCTAAGAGGGCGGGAAGGGGTGTGCATGTTGATGAGGGAGGAGAGGTAGGGAGCAGTGGATGAGGAGATGGCCTTAAAGGTGAGGGTAAGGAGTTTAAAGAGAGGTCTGAAACTGACAGGAAGCCAGTGGAGGGTTTGACATAAAGGAGAGGCTGAGGTAGAGCGGCAAGAGAAGAAGATGAGCCTGGAAGCAGCATTGAGTATAGATTGAACGGGAGCAAGAGGGGTGAGCGGGAGACCTATGAGGAGGAGGTTACAGTAGTCGAAGCGTGATATGAATAAAGAGTGGATAAGGGTTTTAGTAGCTTCATTGGTGAGGAAGGGATGGATACGTGCAATGTTTGGGAGGAATGGAGGGTGGGGAGGAAATCCTAGGGGGAGGAAAAACAATAATTTCCGTTTTGTCCATATTCAGCTTGAGGAAGTGTTTGGCCATCCATGTGGATAGGGATGCAAGGCACTCGGAAATCTTAGACAGAATAGAGGGGTTGAGGTCAGGGGAGGAGACGTAAATTTAGTGTCATCAGCATAGAGGTGGTAGTTAAAACCAAAGGTATTGATGAGGTTACCCAATGAGGAGGTGTAGAGGGAGAAGAGGAGCAGGCCAAGGACAGAGCCCTGGGGGATACCAACAGGGAGCGGAGAGGGATGGGAAGATGAGCTAAGGGTGGAAACAAAGAAGGTGCAGTCAGAGAGAGGAGAACCAGGAGAGAGCAGTGTCAGTGAGACCAAAATAGCAGAGGGTTTGAAGAAGAAGAGGATGGTCAACAGTGTCAAAAGCAGCTTTCTTTTAACTCAGATTGTGCATTTATTTGTTAAATTCTTTGGTTATTAATTGTGTACTACAGTAAATATTATTATGCCCTATCATTTTTAATAGTTTTTGTTAATGATATTTTTTATGGTATAAAATGGGCAAAGTTTCAGCATGCGGTTGAGTTGTAAAAATACTTAGATAGCCAAGTTGACAAACAGTTGCATATATTGTCGCGTGTGGGTTGCCGCTGCGAATGGCCCTTTTTTGAAACTCGCAACTTAACCCTAAGACTCCCCTTCCTGCAGCCTAACCCTAAGACACCCCTTCATGTAGCCTAACCCTAAGACTCCACTTCCTGCAGACTAACCCTAAGACTCCCCTTCCTGTAGCCGAACCCTAAGACTCCCCTTCCCGCAGCCTAACCCTAAGACTCCCCTTCCTGCAGCCTAACCCGAAGACTCCCCTTCCCGTAGCCTAACCCGAAGACTCCCCTTCCTGCAGCCTAACCCTAAGACTCCCCTTCCTGCAGCCTAACCCTAAGACTCCCCTTCCTATAGCCTAACCCTAAGACTCCCATTCCTGCAGCCTAATCCTAAGACTCCCCTTCCCGCAGTCTAACTCTAAGACTTCCCTTTTCGCAGCCTAACCCTAAGACTCCCTTCCCCGCATTCTAACCGAAAGACTCCTCTTCCATTACCCTAAGACTCTCTTCCCTTTGTCCTACTCTTTGGTCGGTGTGGCAGGTCTGCGGCGGCGTTTCTGAAGAATGAATGCGTAGGTTTGCCAATAAGCATACTTACCCATTCATTAAAAATATTTTTAAAATAATGCTATTTTCGAAATAGAGTTAGCAGCAAATTAGCTTTATATAATTTATTGATTTACTTATTTTCTTATTTCTAAAATTACATTTTCTCAGTGGCGATTCCCACCGTATATTGTCAGACAGCTGTATGAGTGGTCAATAATTTTCTGAAAGATAACAGCAGCTTATGTTAAAGCAAACTTTGTACAGCTGAGGGTACACTCAGGGTAGTGGAGTGGCAGTCAGATAATCACATTGTGTGTGTGTGTGTGTGTTTGTATGTATGTATGTATGCATGCGTGATGCTAGAGATAAAGTAGCCCAAAACGTGATTCTTTCCATAGGAACATGTTATATTTTCTGCTTTGCAATCTTCCTAATACACATGAATCTGGACATTACACGCTAGATATTTAGCTATTATCAGGGCCAACATCAGGGGAGTACAGCCGGGACTACTGGACCTGATTAAGAAAATGCTGCTTTTTAGGTGCAATTTGTGTAGGACTTAAGAACGGAATGGCTCTCAGTGGTGCACCCAGGGGGGGGTTTCCAGTTGCCCAGAAACCCCCTCACAAACTGTATGTCAAGTCTCCCAGGAAGATACATGCTGAAGACAGTGGAGGTGCCGTCCAATCAAATGTACAGAGCTACTGCTCTCTCTCTGCACTCTCCGTGCACTCCATGCACAGGCGTTGGAAGAGAAAGGGGGCCCTGCATGTCTGCAATGTTGATTACACTGGCCGGCAGATTCTTTTAAGTTATAAAGAGATTTAGAGTGTCCCGCGCCCCCTCCTCCTTCTCCCTCCCAGTCAAAATAACTGAACCGTGATGCAGACACGTGACCTCCAGTTGCCTGCATCACATCAATAATCAGAGTACAGCCCGTGCGCCACTGAGGATCTGTGAGATCAGGAGGTAAGAGAAGTGTTTTTATTTTTACAGCACACTATAAAATGTTTATTTTTACAGTAGTGTGTGTGTGTCTATGTCTATATATGTATGTGTGTGTATATGTATATATACGTATATATAGCTGATTTACCTCCCCTATTTATTAGTGTGTGCACTAGGTTTAGCCCTTTCAGGCTCACTCAGACAGTGTTCCTTTTTTCTCCTTTTTGTTACACATTCTTAGTAGTATAGGGCAGTAGTAGCACCATTGTCCCGGTTTTAGCCTTTAATATTTACTAGACAGCTGGTGCGGCTTCATTTTTGTTAAAGATAAGGTAACCCTATGGCATTTGTAAGTCAGTTAAGCAGCTGAAAAACCGGGGGCATGTCCGGGGAGTACTTTTTGCGTATAATTAAGAACCTAAATCATTCTTAAGTATGACTACGGACCACTGTCCTGGGCTTGATAAGGGGCAGACATCAAGGCTGGCCATAATAATAAGGGGCAGACATGGAAGCTAGCCATAATAAGGGATAGGGATGGAGGCTGGACATAATAATAAGGGACAGATATGGAGGCTGGACAAATAATAAGGGGCCGATATATGGATGGCTAAATTATTAAAAGAGGCAGGCACTAGACCCACTATCTGGGCATGCCCGACACACCCACTTTCCCTAGACACGCCCACTGAGTGGTACAAGACACACACCCTCTACCACGCCACAGAAATGTGTCCCTCTTTCCAAAAAGCTCTTGAAAATTTGGAGGTTAGAGGATATCCTTAATGGGAGTGGATGGTTATTCCAAAGACTGGGAGCAACGTGGGAGAAGTCCTGTAAGCTTGAATCAGAGCATTTATTAAATGTAAAGGAGAGTTTTAGATCCTGTGTGTGATGAGTTTTGGTGTGAAGATAGACAGACAGACAGACGATATTCAAGTAACCAATTGAACTAATCAAAAATAGCAGCCATTGCACAGTATTAGTAATAATAATAATATTTACAGAGGTATAGGAAAAAAAGAGACATTGTAAACATCTTCTAAAATATAACCATAATAATACATATTAAAAGCAGCTAGTCAAACTGGAAAATTTTTAAGCCAGAAAGAAATAGGTATTGAGAAAGAAATACAGCATATTTAGATATTCATCTCAACAACATATGCAAGCCATCTGTTAAAAAGTGTAACAGCTAATATGTAATTTACTTAAATTGTATTAAGGAAATTAAATTCAACAACGAGATTCAAGACGCAAATCAGTAAACAAAATTTATACAATGTAATGCTTAATACATCTTACCATGAGCCAGTAATAGGTCATAGTGTCCAAAATGTATGTGAGGAGGCGTGGCGTATGGTGAGGGCATCCATGCAATAAAAAACAATAAAGTGCTTTGAATGTCACCTTGCGGTAACTCTGGGATTAACAATTATACAAAATAGTCCCTGTGTTGGCGTTTCTTTTGATATCACATACTTTATATTACTACAAGCCTATTATATTTGGTATATGATTGGTTTAAAAGTCTTTATATATATTTATTTTTAATAATTCTTAGTCACTGTAGTGGGACTATATGTAACTCTATTTTAGATATATTGAACTTTTGGAGTTTTATGAATAATATAGCTAAAATGTAAGCCTGTGCTCATTTTGTTTTCTATTTCTTTGAAATATATACAATATACTTTTATTTTACTAATGCTAGGTACATATTTTTCCGACCAACCTAATAACTTTGTTTGCCAACATTTTCAAGAGAATTTTTTATATTGTTTACATACATCATTTTTTTCTTGCAATATTTGCAATTATCTATTGTGATGATACAAAGAAAATGTGTCTCTGTACACTATGCACAGATTTTCGGCCTGTCTGCCCAAATAACTGTACAGTATTTACTGAGTTTAAGATTATAGAAAAAGGAACCAAACAGAAAATTTTACCAGGGGCCAGATTTACTAAACAGCAGAAAAGGAAAATTGAAGATGTTGCCAATAGCAACCAATCAGATTCACTTTTCTATTACATACAAGAGAATATCATCTAGAATCTGATAGGATGCTATGGGCAACATCTCCAGTTTTCCGCAGCTTCTTACTGGAGCTGGGTGTCTAACTGAGGGTCTGGTGTTCACCCATGCCTAGATATGGGGACAGACTGTAGACTCACAGAAGCTCATCAGCCTTGGTTACGGCCTTAAGTTGTAGCCTGCAGAGAAGACACAAAGAACGTAGTAGTAGATGATCACTGGAATAAAGGAGTACTGTACTGAAATGCCGGAAGAACAAGGAGCTATAGAGAGTGCACCAGAATGTTTGAAGCACAAAGAGCTGTGGTAACTTCACTGGAATGCTGGAACACAAGATTCTAGGTCAATCTACTAGGAATCGAGATTTAGTAGTAAGTCTATAATCTGGCAGTGAATGACTTTCAGAGTCAAGTTTAAAAACATGGCAAGTTGATTTGGTGCATGGTATTGTGATCACCAGAGTATGGAATTGTGCATGATCACTGATCACCACAGGATAGAGCTCAACCTGGTATAAGGATTGCCAGATGATAGAGTACTGCATGGTTTACTGACTCACAGAAGGTGGAGTTCTACATGGTTTATAAATTGCCAGATGATACAGCTCTGCATGGTATATTGATCCCCAGATGACAGCACTGTGCATAGAATACTGATCACTAGATGATGGAACTATGCATGGTATACTGATTACCGTATGATGGAGTTTTGCATGGTAACTGATCCCAGGGCGACAGAGTTCTGCATCATGGGCTGGATCCAAGACTTAAGTAAGTGCTTCAAATTAGTTTCTCCTGGGCTAAATCATGTTGATTGCAGGGGGAGTCAAGTTAATTGTATTCTTTGCATGCAGGGATATATCTTTGAATTGCTTACTGCACACAGATACTGACCAGCTTTACTATCACACTGTTTTTTAGACTTGGGATAGGAAACATCACCTCTCAACTCTAATACTGTTTGCAACAGATAAAATATGACTCCCCTGCAATCAACATGGTTTAGCCCAGGAGTAACTAATTTCAAGCACTTACTTAAGTCTGGAACCAGCCCCCTATACTGATCCCAAGAGGATGGAGTTTTGCATGGTAACTGATCCTAGGGTGACAGAGTTCTGCATGGTATTTTGATTATC
The DNA here is from genome assembly GCA_011038615.1 of Limnodynastes dumerilii. Classification (NCBI taxonomy): domain Eukaryota; kingdom Metazoa; phylum Chordata; class Amphibia; order Anura; family Limnodynastidae; genus Limnodynastes; species Limnodynastes dumerilii. The sequence goes on from WWET01000510.1 coordinate 205,544, forward strand.
AGATTTTGGTCTCCATTATACACAATTCTCATTCTTTAGTGTTGTGATACTGTATATCTTTTAAAAGGGCCATTTCACCAGATGTTTAAAACAAGCACACTTCCAGTAAGCCTATAATAAGCATCTATTAGGTTAAATATTTGTGTTAAACAAACATAAAATGAAAACTGTAAGGAAGTCTGGTTAACATGTCATTATGAATGATTGATAATACTCCTATAAAAATGTCCAGTAATCTGAGAGAGGGAAATTCCTGCGCTGCTAAGGCATCTGATACATACTCTTTCCAGCCACATCAGCACATTTTTAGAATATTAAGGAATAGATTTAATGCAATGTGCATATAATACTTAGCTATTTGACACAGAAAAGCTGTATATAGCATACCACAGTTATATATCACTGAAAGAAGGTAATATGGCCATTAGCAGTGCTCATTGCTCAATTAAATAAATAAAAAGTTTAACATGTCCGTGAATAAATGTATCTATAAACGCATTAGTTAGTGGTCACTACTGTTCAATTTAACTAAAAAGACTAACATTTGCACTTTTCAGACTTTTTTGTTACAAATTATTCCCCAATATTATGACAGTTGATGTTACATTACAGGCCATGAGATAATGATTCATTTTATTTGTACTGTGTACTTTATTTAAGTTAAGCTATGCAATTATAAAGTGATATATAAAAAAATGCACAGTAGAAATAAAGTTAATAATAATAGTAATATAGGGCTGGATCCAGACTTAAGTAAGTGCTTGAAATTAGTTACTCCTCGACTAAACCATGTTGATTGCAGGGGAGTCATATTTAATCTGTTGCAAACAGTATTAGAGTTGAGAGGTGATGTTTCTTATACCAAGTCTAAATAACAGTGTGATAGTAAAGCTGGTCAATATCTGTGTGCAGTAAGCAATTCAAAGATATATCCCTGCATGTAAAGAATACAATTAACTTGACTCCCCCTGCAACCAACATGGTTTAACCCCGGAGTAACTAATTTCAAGCACTTACTTAAGTCTGGATCCAGCCCAATATTGCTAATCTGTACTAGGGGTAAAGAGGATTTTCCAGGCCCTCAACATCCCCTTCCTGGGTGTGCCCCTGTTACTGGTTGCTATAGTAGTCCAGAATCCTAAATAATAGTAGCCAGAGCATATCTTGTCATTAGTGGCAGCAGAATGAAAACCTGAGTGGGAGTGTAATTATTGTGGGTGAAGGGGGATTGGCAATCTCTGATCCTTCGAGCCCAGTAGCAACTGTACCCAAGGTTTGTTCACCACTGAATAGAAACCTGAAGAGAAAAGAACAAGGGCAATGGTCATATTCTTATAGCCTTCCACAGGGATTTCTCTTAATACAAAAACACAATTTTTTTCATGGGAATCGAGATTTAGACATACAAACACGTATGAAAATAATGAAAACATTTTGACTGAAACTTTTACTTACTAAATAAAAATAAAAACAATTAAAAATCCTAAATTTCATACCAGGAAGAACATATATTAATTTTGAGTGAGGCTCTACCAGCCTTTCTAATATAGAAGTCACTAAGTGCCTGATTCAGACTTAAGAAGGAGTTTAAAAATAATAGAGGAAAGCTACTTCTGGGCAAAACCATGTTGATTTCAGGGGGAGACAAGTTAATTGTATTCTTTGCATGCAGGGATATATCTTTGAATTGCTTACTGCACACAGATACTGACCAGCTTTACTATCACACTGTTATTTAGACTTGGGATAGGAAACATCACCTCTCAACACTAATA
>WWET01000510.1:231290-255395 GCA_011038615.1 Limnodynastes dumerilii
CCTCCCACCCTCATTTAACTAGCTCCCCCCGCCCACCTACACTAACCTGAACATAGGGACGCTGGGGGACGTCCACGATCGGGCGTTGCCGTAGTAAAGCTGGGCAACATCTGCCCGGCGCATGCGCAGATCGGCTGAAAAGCCGATCTTACGCTTATGCCCGCCGTCCAAGCGATGGCGGGCGTAGTTCAGGATCAGGCCCCATGTGCGTAAATACGAACAACACTCCTTCGTAGTTCTGGATCAGGCCCAATGAGTCTGTTATTTGAGGCTATTTGTCATAAACTATTTTTTCTAATTATAGTAGAACAACCACATCAGGCAAGACTCTCCATTGTGACAGCTGTCTGAAAAATTGGCTTTACCAAGAAGTGTAGGGGACCACAGTTCACACATTGCCTTAGGAAAAAAGTAGTATGATGGCGAATACGTCATATCCAATGCAATTGATGTATTACTTCACTTGTTATACATTGGTTGTGAAAATAATATTTTTGACTGTAAGATGTTTGAACTGTATACTCTGAGAGTCCTGTAAGGGTTCCACCACATTGATATCCTCGAGGCTGGCCTCTTGGCATGTTTGCTGTAAACAAAGCAAGGAGAATTAAATAATGAAATAACACAGCACTCAGCGACCGAGGTCCCTGCAAGACATGCTGATGTATGTGGCTGCAAAACTCTGTCACAATTTATAGACCCCCCCAGCAGGTCACATGATCCAGGTCACCCGAAAGGGCTGCAAATAACTGTTTCCAGACTACCCCACAGGTGCATAGGTGTATTGTGATACGTCACATTTTTCAGAGCACAATGGTAACGGTGGACGTTTTGGCGGACGTTCTGTGAAATAACATTGAAATGATGAAACCAATATTTTTCTACAAATCTATGGACCAAGACGTTTAATTTGGTATATGATGTGTCATGCTCAGACAATATCATAGAAATAAGTGACCCTTAAAAGCTGTTCTTTCAATACATAGAAAAACCAGGATACAGTCTGCGGAACAAAAATTCAATTTGTGAAATACAGGCATAATTAAAGCTTATTTTTGTCTGCCTCTATTTTAAAAAAAAGGACTAATTAGAAACTCTCAAAGGAATTAAGTATGCCGAATTTATTTTTTTACTTACTTACCCATTCAATAATTCAGAAAAAACCGCCACAGACCCATCACAGCGCTGCAGACCCGCAACACCAAGGTGAGTATTACAGGGAAGTCTATGGAGAATAACTAGGGTGAACCTAAGGGTAGGGGAGTCTTAGGGTTACGCTGCAGAGAGGGTAATCCTAGTGTTAGGCTGTGGCGAGGGGAGTCTTAGCGTTAGGATGTGGGGAGGGGAAGGGTGTCTTAGGGTCAGGCTGCGGGGAAGGGAGTCTTAGGGTCAGGCTGTGGGGAGCAGAGGGTTAGGGTAAGGGTAATGGAAGGGGAGGGTTAGGGTAAGGATTAGGATAATACTTACCATTTACCATTTCATCTTTGTTCTTGGGAGGATCGATTGTTTCTCCTCCGCAAAGCAGAAGAAATCGATATACCAGCCAGTTATTAACTGGCTGGTATAAAACGGCCCTTTCGAAAAAGGGCTGTTCTAAGTGGAGACCCACACCCAGAAAAACCATATCCTGGTGTGCCCTTATATTAAGATTGACTCTAATAAACAGCTTTCTGCATCTGACATTTTTTGAAAGGGGGTAGGTTTTTAAGGGGTTATATTTCAGGAAATGTTTTACATATTAAGCTGAAATATGACCTGCCCATAGAGAATAGTTTGTTGGTGCCGCATGCCAAATTGTACTTTTCTAAATGGAAACTACATGTCCCAGTATGCTCCAGGGAACAGAACTGACATGTGACCTGTGCATGTGCAAGGAAGCATAGCAATAGGAAGGGGTGGAGCCTAATGATAGAATCCTGGGAAAGTGCTGTAAAGATTTCTTAGTTAGTTAGTTAGGTAAGAGTGTGATGTTGTGCACTGGGTGACTGTACATATATGACACTAGCATATTCAGTACAGATTATAATTAGTGTAGAGTGCTAGATATCAGTGACCAGGAGCTGGCTGGCAAATTTTAGCATGGGGGGCAAGCCCACAGCAGTGGTCCATAACTAACGGCCTGTTCTTAAAGGGTGGTTTTCAGTAAACCACTGGAGCACTTTAGGGTTAACATTATTACAATGCTGATCAGTGCCATTTGTAGACCTAGCAGAGCCCAAAGCAGAAAAAAAATTCTGGCGGCCCCCTCCCCCCCAAGAAAACAAAATAAAACTAAAAGCTGAATGATGCCGGTTGTTCTTTTATCTGATGTGGCCAGTGTCTGTGTGAGCCGGGGGAGGGCAGTTTGACCTAAAGGGGGGTTGCCTTACTGGGTGCCCCCCCTTTAAGTCATCTAGGGGCACGCTTCGTGCGATAGTACGGCTTGCTTGCCCCTAGAAATGGCCCTGCTGGTGATCCAGTGTATAGGAAGCTGCACCACCGTCAGGTGTTTTATAATCATCATAAGTATCCTGCCATTACTATTGTGTTATATCAGAGAATGTATGAGGCCTGACTATTGCTTTGTACAGCTAATTATAGTTTCACCTCAATGTGACATATTAATCACACAATATAATATATTAATTAAGTCACGCAATGTAACTCATTAAGTAAGTCGCACAATGTAACATATTAATTAAGTTGTACTGACCCTCTCACACTGGCCATACCATCTATCCCACTGCCCATTCTATTTATCACTATCACGCTGTTATACTACCAGTCACATTGTCCATACCATTGCACTGCCCATATTATTAGACTGTCTATACCAGTTTACCTGGGAAACTTCTACTAAAGGACAACATCCAGACCTGGCCTGACCTGGCCTTCTACCCCCTCACCATGCCATGCAACAAATCTGTGCATAGTTTGGAAACACTGCTTATTAATGTGTATAGTGTATAGAACACTGCTTATTAATGCTTTTAATGTCGCTGTATCTGTTCCACCCATATACTGCTAACCTTTATTAACACATTTAATTAAAATGTTATAATCTCATATACCATCCCACCTGCAATGCTTACCATACTGCTGTTTCTCATTTCCTTACACAACATTTCTTTTCACTTCTCTACATCTTTTAATACCCCTCATTCACATCCCTCTATCTTTATTGGCCCAGCTCTACTAAACAATCCACTAATGAACTCGCATGAACTCTTTTTCTATCTTAAATGTTTATTTGTAGTTTCCTCTAATGTTAAAAATAATAAAACATCTCCTAGATCACACAATCTTCTAGATCTCTCGCTACTTCTTCTGTTAGCTGGTGACATTTCTCCAAATCCTGGTCCTCCTCACATCTCTCACACAAATCAATCAAGCTCTGGACACTACAAAAATCTGGCTAATGTCAAACACATCTCCTGTCTCCCACCACCTTTATATACTGTACAATAAATTATGCACTATGGAATGCAGCTCTGTCTGTAACCTCTATTTTTCCATTCTAACAACCTTAACCTCCTTGCAATTACAGAAACTTGACTCAATGAATCAGACACTACCTTACCTGCTGTGCTTTCACATGGTGGACTCCACTTTTCTCATGCCTCCAGGCCTGGGGACAAACAGAGAGGTGGGGTTGGAATATTTATTTCCCAAAATTTCAATATTACAGTTCTACCTAATGTCCCTTTACTTACTTTCAGGGGCGGATTGGGAAATTAAAGTGGCCCTGGAAAAAAAACCTTAAAGTGGCCTCGGGGGCGGGGCCCAATCAACTGTAGGCGGGGCCAGCACAAAGTGGGCGGGATTACCAATTACCAATTATTGATAACCATATTGGTGGTAGGCAAGGCTAATCCAACATGTAATTATAGACTAAGTCATATTAACGCAAGCCATAACTTATGCACAAATAAAAGGCTATTAAGTATTTTGCTGCACCCTAAATATTTAGGGCTGGAGTCACAACCCCGGATGTATTGCACATGTGTCCACACATATAACACAAAATGATACATAGATTACGTAAAATAGTTACCACGCATGCGCAGTAGCTATTATCGTTATATCCCGGACGCATGTTCAATAGAGATATTTGATCCTTTGCACTCACGGCACGGATAAATTATTATAATGCTATTCTATATACTTAAAGCTATACCAGAAATGTAAATTCCACATACTGCAATACAGTCTTCCCCTTCTGGAAAGCCCTATACTAAATATGAACGTGTGCCCACCAATCATTATGACTCAGTTTATAGTGCGGCACTATAAAAAACATGGGCACTATAAACGGAGTCATAATGATTGCTGGGCACACAATGGGCATGAATAAAAACATGGGCACTATAAACGGAGTCATAATGATTGCTGGGCACACAATGGGCATGAATAAAAACATGGGCACTATAAACGGAGTCATAATGATTGCTGGGCACACAATGGGCATGAATAAAAACATGGGCACTATAAACGGAGTCATAATGATTGCTGGGCACACAATGGGCATGAATAAAAACATGGGCACTATAAACGGAGTCATAATGATTGCTGGGCACACAATGGGCATGAATAAAAACATGGGCACTATAAACGGAGTCATAATGATTGCTGGGCACACAATGGGCATGAATAAAAACATGGGCACTATAAACGGAGTCATAATGATTGCTGGGCACACAATGGGCATGAATAAAAACATGGGCACTATAAACGGAGTCATAATGATTGCTGGGCACACAATGGGCATGAATAAAAACATGGGCACTATAAACGGAGTCATAATGATTGCTGGGCACACAATGGGCATGAATAAAAACATGGGCACTATAAACGGAGTCATAATGATTGCTGGGCACACAATGGGCATGAATAAAAACATGGGCACTATAAACGGAGTCATAATGATTGCTGGGCACACAATGGGCATGAATAAAAACATGGGCACTATAAACGGAGTCATAATGATTGCTGGGCACACAATGGGCATGAATAAAAACATGGGCACTATAAACGGAGTCATAATGATTGCTGGGCACACAATGGGCATGAATAAAAACATGGGCACTATAAACGGAGTCATAATGATTGCTGGGCACACAATGGGCATGAATAAAAACATGGGCACTATAAACGGAGTCATAATGATTGCTGGGCACACAATGGGCATGAATAAAAACATGGGCACTATAAACGGAGTCATAATGATTGCTGGGCACACAATGGGCATGAATAAAAACATGGGCACTATAAACGGAGTCATAATGATTGCTGGGCACACAATGGGCATGAATAAAAACATGGGCACTATAAACGGAGTCATAATGATTGCTGGGCACACAATGGGCATGAATAAAAACATGGGCACTATAAACGGAGTCATAATGATTGCTGGGCACACAATGGGCATGAATAAAAACATGGGCACTATAAACGGAGTCATAATGATTGCTGGGCACACAATGGGCATGAATAAAAACATGGGCACTATAAACGGAGTCATAATGATTGCTGGGCACACAATGGGCATGAATAAAAACATGGGCACTATAAACGGAGTCATAATGATTGCTGGGCACACAATGGGCATGAATAAAAACATGGGCACTATAAACGGAGTCATAATGATTGCTGGGCACACAATGGGCATGAATAAAAACATGGGCACTATAAACGGAGTCATAATGATTGCTGGGCACACAATGGGCATGAATAAAAACATGGGCACTATAAACGGAGTCATAATGATTGCTGGGCACACAATGGGCATGAATAAAAACATGGGCACTATAAACGGAGTCATAATGATTGCTGGGCACACAATGGGCATGAATAAAAACATGGGCACTATAAACGGAGTCATAATGATTGCTGGGCACACAATGGGCATGAATAAAAACATGGGCACTATAAACGGAGTCATAATGATTGCTGGGCACACAATGGGCATGAATAAAAACATGGGCACTATAAACGGAGTCATAATGATTGCTGGGCACACAATGGGCATGAATAAAAACATGGGCACTATAAACGGAGTCATAATGATTGCTGGGCACACAATGGGCATGAATAAAAACATGGGCACTATAAACGGAGTCATAATGATTGCTGGGCACACAATGGGCATGAATAAAAACATGGGCACTATAAACGGAGTCATAATGATTGCTGGGCACACAATGGGCATGAATAAAAACATGGGCACTATAAACGGAGTCATAATGATTGCTGGGCACACAATGGGCATGAATAAAAACATGGGCACTATAAACGGAGTCATAATGATTGCTGGGCACACAATGGGCATGAATAAAAACATGGGCACTATAAACGGAGTCATAATGATTGCTGGGCACACAATGGGCATGAATAAAAACATGGGCACTATAAACGGAGTCATAATGATTGCTGGGCACACAATGGGCATGAATAAAAACATGGGCACTATAAACGGAGTCATAATGATTGCTGGGCACACAATGGGCATGAATAAAAACATGGGCACTATAAACGGAGTCATAATGATTGCTGGGCACACAATGGGCATGAATAAAAACATGGGCACTATAAACGGAGTCATAATGATTGCTGGGCACACAATGGGCATGAATAAAAACATGGGCACTATAAACGGAGTCATAATGATTGCTGGGCACACAATGGGCATGAATAAAAACATGGGCACTATAAACGGAGTCATAATGATTGCTGGGCACACAATGGGCATGAATAAAAACATGGGCACTATAAACGGAGTCATAATGATTGCTGGGCACACAATGGGCATGAATAAAAACATGGGCACTATAAACGGAGTCATAATGATTGCTGGGCACACAATGGGCATGAATAAAAACATGGGCACTATCCAGTACAGGGCCGCCGGAATGATGAACCCGACGGCCCTATACTGGCTACCGCGGCCACTGCAGGGCCTTTACTTAAGTTTTGAAAAGTGAAAAAAATAAAATAAAATTACGAAAAATAGGAAAAAAAAAAAAGTTAAAACAAAATATAATGGCCGGTCTCCGACCGGCCTCCAAGGTGCTTCGGCCTACCGGGAAATTTCCCGGTAAGGCCTATGGCCAATCCGCCGCTGCTTACTTTCACATGCTGTACGCATCTTTAGCCCTTTTCCTTTGCTGGCTCCCTTACTTTTTATCCTCTGAGTTACCAACCATTATCCTAGGCGATTTTAACATTCCCATTAACAATCCTCCTCCTCCTATTGCCTCTAAGCTTTTCTCTCTTGGCCTCTGCCAATGGATTGATTCTTCTACACATAAGAATGGTAATGGCATTGATCTTGTATTCTCTAAGCTATGCTCAATTGCTGATCTCATTAACTCCCCTCACCCTCTCACAGTCCATCACATTATCACCTGCAAACTCTGCCACACTTAGTCTAACTCTATACTGTATAATCCTGCAACACCTTCTCACACCCATAGAAATATTAATGCCACTAATTTTAACCAACTTTCTCAAGCTGTGCAACAACTACTATCTCCAGTCGATACCTATCATCTGTGCTTATTTCAACCATTATCAACTACAATCTGCAATCTCTCTCTTAAGACTGGTATCGTCCCATTCTTATTCAAGCACGCACTGATTATTCCAATTCTGAAAAAAGAAAACTCTGACACAAATTCTCATTCAAATTATCGTCACATTTTCCAGCTCCCATGCCCATCAAAGCTGCTTGAAAAACTTGCCTACACTCACCTCACTCACTTCCATTCCTTACACAATCTTCTAGATCCTTTTCAGTCAGGTTTCGTTCTCAACACTCCACCGAAACTGCACTGACAAAGGTAGTCAATGACTTAAACAGTGCTAAATCTAAAGGTCACTACTCTTCTAATTCTCCCGTAACTTTCTGCTGCTTTTGACACTGTTGACCGCTCTCTTCGCATACAAATGTTATAATCCTAAATAAGACTTCACTTGCATACATATCCTCACTTGTCTCAAGATATATCAAAGCTCGCTCTCTCAGATCATCACAAGATCTACAACTCTCTTCTGCACTTCATAAATGCTCTGATTCCTGGTTACAGGACTTCTCACGGGCTGCACCCACTCTCTGGAACAACCTTCTTTGCCCATTAAGACTATCCACTACTCTACAAACTTTCAAGCACTCCCTTAAAACTCATCTCTTCAGACAATATCATATTGACAACCACTACCATATTAACAACCACTTTTCCTTTCTTTTACACATTATTAACACAAACCCGCACACTCTTTCTTTCTATTCTGAAATTCCCTCATCTCTGTTACTAACATTGCTGTGCTGTGTGGTCATACAGAGCACTGAGAGAACTTTTACCATACACCCTGGCTGGTTCCATTGTATGATATAAAGCACTTGCCCTTATGTATCAAACCCACTGTCCTATAGAGTGTAAGCTTGTGAGCAGGGCCCTCTTACCCACCCAGTCTGTTTGTTATTATCCAGTCTTGTTTATACTGATTGTAAAAATTGTAAAGCGCTACATAATCTGTTGGCGCTATATAAACACATGCTAATAAATAAATAAATAATACCATCTCACTACCCATACCATCGCACTGCCCATAACTTCTCATACCCATATTATCACACTGTCCACACCATCACACTTCCCATACTATCACATTGCTCATACTATCACACTGCCCCTACTATCATTCACACAGTACCCATACTATCACTCAAACACTGTCCATACTATCACTTACACAGTGCCTATACTATCACTCACACACTGCCCATACTACAATTCACATGCTGCCCACCATACTACCACTCATACAGTGTTCACCATACTACCAACCGCACAGTGCTCATCATACTATCACTCACACTGCCCCCCACATTATCACTCACACAGCGCCCATCATACTATCACTCACACAGCGCCCATCATACTATCACCCACAAAGTGCTCATCATACTATCACTTACATAGTGCCCATCATACAATCACCCACACAGTGTCCATCATACTATCACCCACAAAGTGCCCATCATATTATCACTCACATAGTGCCCATCATGCAATCACCCACACAGTGCCCATCATACTGTCACCCATACAGTGCCTATCATACTATCACTCACATAGTGCCTGTCCATCATACTAGCACCCACAAAGTGCCCATCATACTATCACTCACATAGTGCCCATCATACAATCACCCACACAGTGCCCATCATACTATCACCCACAAAGTGCCCATCATACTATCATTCACACAGTGCCCATCATACTATCACCCATACAGTGCCTATCATACTATCACTCACATAGTGCCTGCCCATCATACTAGCACCCACACAGTGCCCATCATACTGCACTTTTTGTTTCTTTCTTACCTTTCTGGTCTTCAATCTCCCTTCCTCCATGTCTTTCCTGTCCTATCTTCTTGTGTTGGGCTTCACGTCTATGTTGTCATCAAGCTCAGCGCGCCGTTGCCGAGGAACCAGGGCACTCTTTAAAGAGGTCTGGAGCGGCCATGGACCACGGCCCTAAAACTACTAATAGCGGCGCGGCCCGGAGGTCACATGGCACCCTAACCCCTGGCCCTGCCTGCCTCTGTCAGTGACTGTACATACAGTATATGAGGCTGGCATAGTGTCAATTCAAAATGTTTAAAAATGTATTACTTTGTAATAGTGTCAGCAGGCCCAGCGCATTGTAAGTGAGGGGATGCCCTGTCGGGGGAGCACTAGGACATAGAAACACCCTCCCCACTCCATTGCACTCTCCTCAAATTTAATTCTACCCCTTCGCTGGGCTATTGCACTCTTGGGGCAAGATTTACTAAGCTGTGAGAAAGGAAAAGTGGAGATGTTACACATAGCAACCAATCAGATTCCAACTAACATTTTCTAGTATGTAATAGGAAAGCGAGAGTCTAAAGCTGATTGGTTGCTATGGGCAACATCTCCATTTTTCCTTTCCCACAGCTTAGTAAATCTGGTGCTTAAAGTGCAATATTTAATATTATAACACCATCTGTTGAGTGTTTATTTGTTTTTGTTTTTTAATACTGTAGGTGAGATCATTTATAGTTAGTTACCAACCTATTTTCTCGCTCAGACCTAATATATATAGGTGCTATACAAGTCTTAATTTAAAGCATCTTACTCACTTTTGGGATGTCTTATATGCTAGAATTGAAGAGCGTTATTTAACATTAGAGCTACAGAAAGCATCTCTAATAAAAAATGTGCATCATTAAAAACAAACAAGACTAATTACTGTGTATGAGGGTAGTCTACCTATAGATGTAGAGAGCTTAAATAACAAGTGACCTTCAGTTATTCTTTTTATTAAAAAAATTAATAAAATAAATGACCTATATTCTATAACATAAACCAGTCAGATCAGACTATTTTTTGTGGCTATAATGTGAGATAACTATTCACCCTATATCACAAAATGGAAGAAAGCACCTCAGTGTTTGAGAGGTAGTTATGTATATATGAGCAAATACAGATTTTTTTTAGCAATATAAATTGCAAGGGTTACTGTTAATACCTTATAAAGCAATTTAAAGCCTATGTTTGTTTCTCTACACACCGTTTTGTCATGTTCACTTTGTTACAATTTTACTTATTTCATAGTTTTTAATAAAGTTTAACATTTTTATGGTTTGGGGAAATCAAAGTAAGCGGTACGCAGTTAAGTGATCTTACCTTTTTTCTCTTATTCAGTGTTAATTTGTTTTCATATCATGGTAACACCACAAGCACTTTAGAATCAATATTGCATGAGAAAAATTAATTCTTATCTTTCTTCTTTTACTGGTGCAGGATACTACATTTTTTTTCTTAGGAATATATTATGGTGTGCACTGTGTGTGAGAGTCAGAGGTATGGAGAATGTAAATTGGGGTGCACTGTGTGAGAGAGATAGAGAGAATGTGGAGGATGGTCTAGCACTTTTTTTTACCTGCTAGGTATGCACACAAAGAGACACATACTCATTGACGGCAATTATGGTGCCTGTATTAAAAATATTGGTTTTGGTTTGTTTGGTTTACATTTTATTTTTTAGTTTTATTGGGGTCGGGGGGGTTTAATGAATTTTTATGAAATTGAACCATCTATAAAATTTAGGGTTGAGCAAGATGGCAAATAGCAGGTGGCTGTCATCCCAGGAAACATAAAGCGACAACACTTGAGTCATCGACTAAAGGTGCCCCCACCACCCACCAAGACCTCTGGTTCCAACTCTTTGCTTGCACATCCCAACTTGTGTGAGAAGGCAGACTAGGATCCTGGCACATGGCAGGCGACCTAGTGTTCACTAGAAGGGTGCGCCTCTGTAATCAGATATTTTTCCCCCTCTTTTTTCTGCGCCAAAAAATAACAGGATGACATACCACCTCTACCGCTTACCTATGTCCTGTGAAAGAAAAGTTATACATGTTAAATATACATCTATCATTTGGGAGGGAGGGAAATGTTTCCAAAAGAGAAGGAAGACAATCATTATAACTATGATTAGTTTTAGGTCCTTAATAGCTAAGGTGCTCTTGGAGGAATGAGACATAAAAGGGACTACATATTTTATTTTATTGTATTGTTTGTTTTTACAGTTTTTTCTTTTTTACTGAGACCCTTTTATGGTTCTTTAGTTTGCATGTATTTAATAAGTTATTTACATTTATTTACGTTTTTATGACTTATTTCCCCATGATGGAGGATGCACCACACTTCTTATTTTAATGCAGACAGAGACATTAACACTGCCCAGCCTTTGTAAAGTGCCCATGAAATGTATGGGTGTTGCATGCTTCTGCGATAGTCACACAACTTTTTTTTCTCTCGACTGCGCAAACAGACATCGGCTGTTGCTAGGCAGCTGGTATTCTGTATCTATACCGTAGGGCCCAGATACAGCTAACCCAGCCATGATGTTTCTTTTGTGACAGGGATGGGAAGCTATATTTTAGCCCATTAGTGAATCATTAAACCTTTGTTTACTTACCATTTAGCAGCTGCTGACTTTCTGCAGAGATCAGATATGGTGCTGACATCAACCATTCAACTGACAGAATGAGTTATACACTCTCTCTGTAGGGCTTTGAACGGGTAACATCAGCTACATTTTCTGATCTCTGCAAGAAGGTGGTAGCTGCTAAATGGTAAGCTGACAAAGTTTAACTTTTAGCTTTCTCCCATTTAGCTTTCCCCAGCAGGTGGGCCAGCCATGAATGCAATTTCACACATGTATGTCAGATTTTTCCCTGTTTTTGGGAAAAGTTTAACTGGGCACAACTGTAGCACACCCAGGCCTGCGGTATTTACCTCAGGTGCTAGTGTGATAAATAGATCCCAGTTGGTGCTTAACAGGCTGCCTGGATTTCTAGCTCTGATTGGCTGTTCTGTAGTTAAATACCCAGCAGGAAGATCTGTATCCTGGTCCCTGTACGTAATCTCTGTGCTTACCTTTGTATCTGTTATCTGTACTTACATGCAAACCTGCACTCTCTCTCTCTCTCTGTCTCTCTCTCTCTCTCTCTCTCTCTCTTCTTAAATCTAGTATTAGTACTTTGTTTTATATTCATTGGGGCAGATCCAGAACAATGTTTCTGTGTGTATTTACGCCTGTCGGAGACGTAAAAAGGCGATTTGGTATGTACTGAGCATGCGCACGACAGATGATACGCTACATAATGTAACGTAACTCTGAGGGTAAGGGCCTTTCACGTAGCAGTAGCGTAAATTCGTTCGAGGGGGTGTGTCGATTTTATGTTAGCTGAAAGTACGTTTAAATTACGCAATGTAGGCGGGGGTTTGCATTTATATTGTACAGTATGGGCGTGCTTAGCGGCGTAACTAGGCGCTGCCTATACGTACGTGTATGGACGTGAGCGGTTACACTGCTAAAAGTTAAGGTAGGGTTTAGAAAGCGTAAAGCGGCCAAAGTACGAACATGCAAGGGGTGTGCCTAGGGGAGTGTAGATAAGGTACGCTCGTGTAAATACGCTACGCTAGTAAACGGATTGCAAGCAGAGTTCTGGATCTACCCCATTATCTGTATAAAATGTACAATTACATCTGGTGATCCTGAATACCTGTTATACTTCTGTCTCTTTTATCATGTACCTGTGTCTTCTCACTTTACCTCTGTGCCGTGCCCACCAGTACCAATCCTGGTAATTTTCCAGATACCTGTTAATCTGCATTTCTGGACATGACCATTTTGGTACCTGCTGCACAAACCTTTAACACTAGAGGCTCCAATGAAGACCAGGCCCCAGCTAGACTCCGCGCCTTGGTGTTTTCCCGTGTGTATGTAATAATAGGGGCAGAAGGCAGCAGATTCAAGTGGCACCACCAGGGTGAATTTAGTGGGCACCAATGACGTTCAGGGCACGTGCCCCAGCAGTCTCACCCTAATAATGCTTCTGCTCCTTAAGCAGATGATGGCCCTAAGAAACAGCCTAAAAGTGTATGCAAGTCTATGCCGTCAATACCAACAGTAATAACAATGTAGTGGCAAATTCTCATTTGAGAACTGAGACATGTCTCTAAGGGTACCACTTTCTGGGAGGCTATCAGGCCAGATTACAGGGATGTACAAGGGAGGCATCTATAGTCCTCTGTCACAGGGGATCCCCAACAGAGCTGAGTAGCATGATCAGGATTCATCATAGGGCCTCTGCAATCTGTGTCTCAGAAGGGCTGACATTATGACAGAAAGGAGAGCGTGGGCTTCACCTGTTAAGTTGTGGAATATCTTGAAGAGATGTTATAGGATAGACCAATGGAAAGGGAATTGGACAGAATGAGGGAGTATGGATTGGAACGGTCTATGACACCTAGCAACATGCTTATGCTTTGAATGCATATGTTAAAAAAAAACTGTTTTATTTCTGTGACCCTGATGCTTTAAAACATATATAAATATATTTCTGCAGTTACATAATGGCACCCAAAATGGCTTTTACCGCAAGGGAACTGAGGCAAAATAGTGGGAAGAAAGTAGTTATGTAGTTCTGCTCATACCACGACCTTTCCTGCTAGAATAAATGGTAAACCCCCCCCCCACAACTATGTGTTTCCCTCCTACAATAATCAAAGGGGTAAATGCTTTTCTGCTGCTTCTTTATATTTGCCAAATAAAGCATTCTTTAAAAAAAGAGCATTGTAGACATGCTTGACATATTTACAATTATTTGCATATAAAAGAAAGCACACTATAAATGTTCATACTGTATTTTATCACCAGCATATTTGTGGTCAGGTAAACATTTATTGTGTGTTCTCATGCACATTCCCGAGCCTCTATCTATGTTGGAATATAAGAACATGCAAATCTTTCTTGCAATATGGAAAACATTACAAGAGAAAAGTAGACTTGCACATACTTGTAAAAATCTGTTACATTTCTTTTCTCAGAAAGCAGTTTGTTATCATGTCTTCCTGTGTTCTCAATTCGAAATAAATAGTTTATGGAATTACGTCATACAATACCTGCCCCATTACTTATTTGGAAACTAATAATGTATGCTTATGCATTGGATAAGATCCAGATTTCTAACTGCACTTTAAGCCTCTCCCCTTTTTCGGCCGGCGAATCGGCAGTCCCACTGCAGGGGAAGGGGGGCTCATTCGGCATCTATTTCTTCCCTCCGGAAGATCTTAGAGGGAAGAAATAGATGCAGGATGCATGTCACTGGGCCCCCTGTTCTGAGGGGCCCGTGTGCACTGCACACCATGCATCCATTATAGATACGCCTATGCCTCACAGTCTATTACTTTGGAGAGGAGAGAGCCTATGCACTGTCTCTTCCAGATCTGTAGTCCCGGCTGGTACAGGAAACAGACTGATGACATCACCGGGGTGCTGACAGTCATGCTGCACATCCGCAACCCTGTTTGCACCATTAGGACACTTGACTACACAGACGTGCAGCTCCGAGTGTCCTCACAGATTTATCTCAGAGAAATCTTTATACGGTTCAGAGTCCTGGGGCCAAATTTACTAAGCTGCTGGATAGGAAAAGTGAGGATGTTGCCCATAGCAACCAATCAGATTCTAGCTGACATTTTCTAGTAATAGGAAAGTGAGAGGTGTAATCTGATTGGTTGCTATGTGCAACATCTCCACATTTTTGTGTACCAAGAGTTCCCGTCTCTTCAAAAAAACATCAACCTGGTTAAGTTTAAAAGCTGATACACCACAGACATCTGCAGCTCACCCAGTAGGCCATCTACCCAGGGTTCTGCCAATTATTTTAAGTGTTCCCTCTGTCTCTGTCACAATCCAGACTTCTACTCTTCCACAAATTGTAGGCTTGAGTCAGAAAACTTTAGGTAGCCTTAGACTGATGGAAATTTTTCCGTGTGACTAAAAGTGGTTACAATGCGAACACAGATAAGTCTAGATAGTGCAACTGGCTCTTGTGGATGAAACAAACTCTTTGCCTGAGGGATCTGTTCAAATAAAAATAACAAGTTAGAATCTAGCACAATATTATCTTGGCCAAGTCACTGAAATGTGAGTTTCATTCCACCCACAAACAGGTACAGGTACTGATCCAAAGTTTTAGTGAACTGGATGTGCAGATCTTTTGCGGACATTTCTGCGTATTATTTAACAGATAGAATGGTATAGTCTGTTACTGGTAAATGGCAGCGTTGCTGAGGCATTTCCTTACCTGTGTTTCTGTTGCTAGCAGATTAACCCCTGCCTTTCATGACCCTGTTTGCATTTACCTGTAAACTGATTGAGCAACTTCCATTCTGTGTTTGTACTGTTTGTGGGCTTGTCTGGGAGCAGCAGCTGATAGGGGGTGTTGTTCCACAGCAGCTATTTTGGAGGCTTTAAGGGGTGTCTCCTAAGGAAAATTAGTTCTCAAGTTAAAAACATATATATATATGACCCAACATTGGGACTCTCATTGTTAGGGTTAGGACCACCATATGCAGAAAGGCCTTGATGGTGGCTGGTGGCGTCTCATATATGCGCAAATATGTGTAACGGACATTTCTGCGTTTTATTTTACAGATAGACGGTATAGTCTGTTACTGGTAATGGCAGTGTAGCTGGAGCATTTTCTTTCCTGTGTTTCTGTGGCAAGCAGATTCCCCGGCCTTTCATGTTTGCATTTACCTATAAATTGATTGACCAACTTCCATTTTGTGTGTATACTATGTTTGATTTAAATTAGGCCAACACAGACAATAAAATGTAATATTGCACAGTATATGCCAAATTTCTGACAATATAGACTTGGTTTATCTATAAGCAGCGGGGAAACCCGACCGCCTATCCCAGCTCCTATTTGAACTCTCTTACTTACCATCTCGGAGGTCTAGACACCCGGCAATCCATAGCAGCATCTTGCCTCCATTTGGCTACTAAAGACAGCATCCACCTGGCTGATATTGGGTCATCAATATCACTGCTCTGCTACACCTTTGTGCACCAAGTGCAGTAATTATTTCAAGCTCAGTGGCAAACGCAGGATTTTGAAAGGGGGGTTTCCAATGCGTGTAATACATGTGAGGTATACGCGGCTTATTTGCCCGAAAACGCGGCAAATAAGCTCCGCCGCGTTCTGCCCAAGCTCGTCTCCTGACCCGCCCACAATGTCATACTGCACGAGGCAAAAATTACCCCTAGCGTGTATATGTGTGTGTGTGTGTGTTTGTTAGGGAATTAGACTGTAATGCGGCAGAGGTTGACGTGTGTAAAATTGTGAAGAGCTACTTAATATGATGCACTGTTAAAATATAAAACATATGTAAAATGACAATACTGATAATACGGTCGTACTATCTGACTGCCAGGACATGTAAGACATCCAGTAATGTTCTCTGTGAAAGCAGGACGTTATAATATAGATTTTAAAATAATAAAAATTCTACATTAAGGAATTGCTTTGGTTATTGGCTGTTACAAGTCCTTTTCTGATATTTTTTTTATAGGTGATTTATAAGTTACTTCTTTCACACAGTAAAATAGTAGTTTCATATTGAGGGAACAGATCTAATGGTAATAGCAGTATACAATGCATTAGTAGAGCACATTACACAATGTACAGAGCCTGTATCAGTGCATAAGCATTGTTGTATTTGTAGTGACCCATTCACCATTCCCACCTGCTTTCTTAATGCAGCACAGGCCAGGACCATCTTTTTCCATGTCAGTCCAGATCACATTGTCGCTAAGCCACGCCCCTTTTGCGGCACCCGCGAAGCCATGCCCCTTTTCGAATTTTCCCATTTTTGTTGCTCATTTTCAATTTTTTTTTTCATTTTTCTATCTGGGGGGGTTTCTGGGCAACCAGTGGGTGCGCCACTGAAGCTGGCAACATATTGTATGGTCTCTTCAACTATCGCTACACACCTGGCTTTTTGAGATCTAAGTGCCATTGCTTCAAGTACAGTTTTGTCTAAGGACATTCACCGTTCAGACCTAACCAATAAAAGGTTTCCTCTTGGGCTGTCTGCTTATTTATTTTCTGTTTCAGAGCTTAATATATATTGCTTGTGGTGTCTACTATGCAGGATAATATTCCTCCGTTCCTCCGTTTTTCCATCTATTTATGATATGAGCCCTTTGCCCTATTTGCATAAATTATATATATTCCTTGCTGCTTATTTTAATCTATATTTTATTATCTAAAAGTGTTGATTAATAAATTGTGTTATATTGGCACTCATTTGTGCACATTATTACTGAGGGTGTAGGTTCTAATCACACAGTATATGGGCATTTTACTATAATCGTGGAATCTTCACCGATAAATTCCTGGGGATGTGAGTACAGGTGTGATTATGCTAATCTCACATGACACATGACATGCAGTTTCTTTCTGTTTCCTGTCCTTTATAGAAGTAGTGTGACAAATTTGACACCTAAACACTGGGTTGTGTATTGAAAAAGAATTATAATTTCGTTTTTTTACAAAGAACAGTGTGTCTACGGAATATGTGTATTGGGTTTACCCCTGATTGATCCCTGATTGTTGGATCTTCCACGAAAGTTCCATGGAATATATTTTACTCTTGTTAAGACACCTGAACTCTGGACTTTAAATGAAGCACACCAGAACACTGGACTTTAAATGGAGTCTGTATGTGAATTTGGACTTTGAACATTTAATGGAGCCTGCATGTCTGGGCTGATAATGAACTCTGGAATCTTAATGGAGCCTGCAAGTGTACCCTGGGCTGATAATGGACTCTGGATATTTAATGGAGCCTGCATGTGTACCCTGGGTTGATAATGGACATTGGCTATTTAATGAAGCCTGCATGTGTACCCTGGGCTGATAATGGACTCATGATATTTAATGGAGCCTGCATGTGACCTGGACTGATAACGATAATGTAATGTACTATGCAATACACTTCATAGAAACCATACAAACTGATTAAAAATCAGTACGCTTTATTGACCAGCATTAGAAGTTTTTATTATTTGTGAAAGAAAAATGATTTCCTTCAGCAATCATAGATCACAACCTCCCTCAAAAAAATACCAACAAAAACACAGCTATTAAACTGTGAAAACCAAAACAACACACATAATCATTTTCTTTAATCCTCTGTCTTATATTTGTTACACTGCATATTTGTCGTGACGTTCTAAATTTTCTGAACTTTTGCAGCAATATTATAAAAAAAATGTATTGATTTTTTCTAATTTAAAACTGCAATCCTTTGTCAGGTTGATAATTAACAGTGCTTTTTTTGTAAGAAAAAAAGTGCCGGAACTCACCATCAACTCACGCGCAACCACACGACCAATCACAAGCCGAGCAGTGCCACAAGCCGAGCAGTGCCATCACAACCAGCACGTACAAAATACGCATGCATCTGACTCGACACACAAGCAGCCCACATGCAATGTTTTAATGATTTTGCCTCCAAAACTTTTAAAACTTGGAAAATACGTTGAAAAAAGGTGCCAGAATTCCGTTCCAGTGCGTTCTATGACAAAAAAAGCGCTGATAATTAACCTAGCCGTCTTTTCATCCTCCAATGCTTGTTGGTCACTTTCAGAAATTGTTATTACACCTGTATGTGAAAGAGACATCAGACCAGATCCTGACCTCCGCACACTTTACATGCATATGGGGGTCCGTAGTTACACACCCATGGCGGAGAGTGTAATCCCCTTGCACTCCCCGCTGTCAGTAGTTAATCTGGACGCTTACGTGTTTAGATTGCTACCTTAAGTTTTACGCCTAGTCGTAACAGGGCTTCCCCACCCCCGATCCCTCATGTACGTGGCTATCCCCATCTGTATGGCGGGAATACGGCCATCGTAAATGAAGGGTAAGCCCCGAAGGGTAACTTAGTTATGTACGTCAGTACTTACGCAGTCGGAACATCTGCTGTGCGCATGTGCAGATGTTTCAACACAGGGGACTTACAAATGACTTGCGTAAATCCCCTGTCGGCTGTAGGTCTGGATCTGGGCCATTGTTAGTAAATAAATACAAGCACCAAATTATTTTTTAACCACGTTTTTATCACACATCACTGCCCTTGTTGTATTAAAAGTTTCACTTATTTTTAAACAATATACTATTTATACTTTCCTCTGTTTCCTTTTTCTCCAGTTGAATAGTGTTACCTTCAGTTATAATACCCATCCCACACAATTGCCCTTGTTATAATAATACTTTCCTCTGTTTCCTTTTTCCCCAGTTGAATATTGTTACCCTCAGTTATAATCCCCATTACACACACTTGCCCTTGTTAAATGAAAATAAAATGTAGTTTCTTTGTTTCCCTGTACAATATAGTTACATGTTCATTACAATTGAAAAATATTAAAAACTTTCCTGGTGCACTACTTGTAATATTGAAATTAAGCTGTTCCTTTGCCACTTTTGATCCATCAGTCTCTAACCAGTCTTTATCCAACATTGCAGGTTAAATAATAATAGTTAAAAAATAATAAATAATAATACCCTTTCTCTTATATACATAGGGCCGGATCCAGACTTGTGTACGTCAGGCTACTTACCCTGATTTGACTGGAGAGCGAACTAGCATACCTAGCATTGTACGGAACTTAGTTCCGTAAGATGCCATTTCCTAGTAAATGGTCTGTGCTTCCCCTCCGCTGGGCAGGGGGGGGGGGAGAATGGTAATTGTACAGTGTTGGGGGGTATCCCACACTTGTGCGGATCAGCGTTCACACAGACCACTGATATGCATGCTTTACTTAAGGCAGACTTATGGCAGCGTAAGCATTTACGCCCCTCTCCCTGTGGGATGGACAGACTTCCACACGTACAGAAAACATATGGGAGTCTGGATTCGGTGCATAGTCATTAGTATCACACTTTGCATAGTACTTTACCTTTTTGCTCAATAGTTTTTAGGCTTATCTGAAGATTGTTTGATGGCTGAGCATTCTGCATCTGTTCTTTTTGTTTCAAAAAGTAGAGCAGCAATTTATTCCATTTGCTACCAGAAATTGACTTCAGAAAACAAACAAGGCTATGAATACAGGCAACATTTACCTTTTTTAATGCACATCCTTTTTTGATTCTCAATGGATTCCTTCCTATGCTGATGATTTTTTCCTAAAGTGCAAAAGTTTAAAATATAATACATCCAATATAAACATTGAATATGTCACATCGCATCAACACTCTTGATGATATAGCATAAAGATTATAATCATAATAAAATGACAAATATACTGGATTGCAATTCATATTCATATGGACATGGCAAATAGTGGCTTTCAGAAAAACATCATAACATGACAATGGATGAATTACAAACTTTTGGAAGAATGCTTTCTTGTGATGTCTCTTTTTTCAATTTTTTTCAATCTTTCTTTCTTCTTTCTTTTCAATTCAGACCTTTTTTTTGGATTTGTTCTTTTTGACATTTTTCATTAAAGTATTTCAATGACTCTAGCCAGAATCTTCCTATTTCGGTCAAAATATCGGACTATGGTCTCCATTTCAGCCCTTGACTTTGAATGGGATCGAACCTCTTCAGTCATATTGTCATATTTTTTTCAGTTGTATTTATAATGTATTTCTCATATTTCTCCACAGACATGGCTGACAAGGAGTTTCTGTGTGAATGTATTGAGGCATACCATCCTAACCCCTGCTGTTGCAGCGCAAGTCTGCTAACTACTCCAACAAAGTAAAGCTTTGGTGGATGTATCAAAGCCCTGTTACCCACATGCAGATACAGCTTTTGTGAAAAGTAAAATCGCAAACTGCGCACAGTGTATTAAAAGGTGTTGAACAATGTGAATGAATCTAAGCGGTCTGGAGCGGGTGCAGATCAGGTCTACACAACATGGATGTGGTACTACAGCATGACGAGCTTCACCTTGGACAGTGAAACTGCATCACCATCCATCTTCACCTTGGATGCTTCTCCGGACCCAACATCTGAACCCATAGATGAATGTGGCATGGTAAGTAAAAAGAAATTGGAAACAAACACAACTTTATTAACATAAATTTTATTGTAACATATAAGCATATCTATGAAGCCTTTATTGGACTTTATTACACCTTATCATTTTGCCATGCTACAGTACTTTCACCATTGAAATACTCCACATACAAATAACGATTTGCTTTTACAAGATCATTTGTATTTCTAAAGAAGCCATGCTCCAATGAAGCCCATCTTTCTGTCTCCTCCGGTAAGTCTAGAGAATCCATTCCTTCCTGTGTGTTGAAACACTGGGAGATTTTCCTTTTTAAATAGTTATGCAGCACACAGCAGACAAGAGCACCTGATTATTAACTCATGGTCTACTTATGACCTATTTATACCATCTGTTCCAATCAATCCTCTCACTCTTTGAAAAAACACTATTGAGGGGAAACGCGTTAGTGGAGAGGAACATATAGTCTGAGTGCTGTACTACCAGATCATTAATTCCAACCATCGGAGACCTATATTATTTGTGACTTTTGGCCTGATATATCCTATCTGTTGGAGCGCTAACCACAGCTATTCGCTGGATGATCCCCGCTTAAATATTCTACCACCACACATGGCATTATTGACCGAGAGACCTATCTATTCACCTGCACCATTCACTGTATACGCTGAAGGAATTCGGGCGTAGGAGCTTTCCTTAGAGCTCATGCTTGGTATACTCTGCAGGTTCATCTTAGCAGAGTGTGTGTAGTTTCTTTCTCCCCCAGCTGCAGGGTAATCAATCTCTCTCTGCAGATGTGTCTGTCTGCCACAGCTGATTGGGGGAGTTACCCTTAAATAGCCTCTTGCTAGGACATTCAATTGTCGATAGAGTGTCTGAAGTACCTGTGTCTTGTCTGCTGACTATCGTGTTTGCTATTTGCATTCTTTGTCCTTTGCATCCTTGTGTTCCTGGTGTTAACCCCTTGCTTTCCTGATAGCCTCTGCCTGTTGTCTGTTGACCCCCTGTCTCTGTGCGAGGCGCGCGGCGTGGGTAGTTTGCTACTCGCGTTGGCGGCCTCGGCCAGGTCCCGGTCTCTCTCCTGCTCTCGAGTGGTGCATGTGTGTTTTGTCATCTTACACTGTCCATCCTGCCCGGTAAGTGTTTCCATCTGCTCCTTGCCTGTGCGTGCACCTGCGTTTGCCATCTCGCAGTGAGCTGGAGTCCGCCTGTTGTATTCTTTCTGTTTACCATCTCCCCTGTGCGTACGTTCCACCAGCCTGTTATTACCACTGTGTGTATCATCTTCCAGTGTGAATTGTATGCTGAGTCAGACCATCAGTCTTTGCCTTTCTGTGTGCTGGGAGCCTGCTATCAGCACTTCTCTCCCTGTATCCCATTCTGGGATCTGTAGTTCACCAGGTGTTGCCATCTACCTGCAGCCTTGTTCTCTGTTTGTATCTTGCTGATACTTGGCTGGTTTACTACCCTGCATTCTGCCATTGTATGTACCTTGTATTCAAAGACCTGTTTCTGTCTTCTGCCTGTCAGGCTTTCTGTATACGAGGGTTCCAGTCTGTGCCTTACCAGCTATTATATCTGTGTACAAGGGCTCCTGTCATTGTGCTGCTTGTCAGTGCTTCTGTATACCTGGGTTCCTGCCTGTGTGTGTTAACCAGCATTCTTCTGTGTACCTGGGTTCCAGCCTGTGTGACCTTCCCAGTGCTGCTGTGTGCAAGGGTTCCAGTTTCTGCCTTGGTACCTACGCTGCAATACCCCTTGCAGGCTATCGCCGGGGGCCGCAACCTATCATACCAGCAGCCCAGACTATCCTCCCCATCAGAGGCTCTAGCAAAGACCTGGTGCTGGTACAGACTCCGCGCCCCGGTGAGAACCCCCTTGGCCTTACTGTAACAATGCTAAACATCTCAGCGGCCATTCGAATTGGACATTGGAGACTTCTAACCTCCATGACGCCGGTACCGTAAGTGTATGCTCTTAACCATTAACAATTTACCTAAAGGTACAATACATATAGACTCTATAGACTCTATATCTACACCCATGATTTCGGTCATAATACTATCCTTATCCACCAACCATATCACCATCTATTCAACGTGGATCTCTACAAACACTGATTTACAGCACTCGATCTCCATACCTACATTATATGTTTTATTGGTTTTAATGACCAGCATATGTCTGTCTGTCTATTTGTGATATCCAGCTGTTATTACAGCAGATTTTTAATTGCTAAATAAATTTTTTCATCCTGTGCTCCCATATTTCTCCAGTCTATTTTTACTCTATAGGGAAGTAGCTATCCCTTGGTGAGCTGCATTAGGTCTTTTAAGATTTATTTTAATATCACATTGAGACTCACAGGTGCATTGTAGTCAGACGACCAGATACACCAGCGCCGAACTTTGGGAGTAACCCTGTCCCTCTTTCTGAAGAGCCACCCAACACAGCTTTTCATGTTGCATATTTATGTTAGTATGGAATATGCTAAATTTGTTACTCATAATTCCAAAGTCATTCTCTACAACACGTCTGGCACGCAGTTGGCGGTAATTGTAGATTCTCCTTTCGGGGGTTAGAAATCTTTGAGGGAATGGGCGGAGAATGTGTAGCAGATGGTAGTTTCAACTTGGCACTTTTAAAATGATCGCTGAAGGCTGTTTGTTCAAGCGCACCACCATCTGAAACGCAACCATATTTC
>WWET01000510.1:295237-317921 GCA_011038615.1 Limnodynastes dumerilii
TCCCTCAAGTTGGCTCACTGGTTGACAGTTGGAAAACGCATTCTGATTTGTCTCAGAGTACATTGTCATCCAGAAGAAATGATGGATTTCCAGGTCCAGGATACATTCCAGAAAACGTGTCAAGGTGAGTAAGAACGTAGTTGTGGTAGATAAAAGATGGCTCAAGACTATAATTACCACATATTTAAACAAGAGAGTCAGTAAATGCATGGGTGTGACGAATGTTTATAAATCTTTGTAGTTATTCTTGTGTTTTGTTTTATACTTTATTCTCTTGACTATTTTAATATTATAGAATGTATAATCTTTACATTTTTTTTCCTGCCTAATTTTTTACCACACAGGTGTTACAAATGTATGTTTAGTTTAACATTAACATTAAATATTCTATTATCTAGTGAGTTTAAATGACTAAATAATTGGATTGGATGACTAAATTGAAAGAAAGCATCTTTGAATAACACATCCCTACTGTAAATAGTCATAAACATTAGTCAACTCTGAAAGCCATGACCTAGACTTCATTTAATCAAAGAACTCCTCTGTCTTGCAATGTACAGTAGGATTATACTATTCCGTGTATGCATTGTGTGTCATGAGAATGTATATGCCAAGAGCAAAATTGTTTATCATGCATTTACAATATTTTACAATCCCACACTTACAAAATGGTGCCCCCCAAACCTTTTAACAATCATGTATGTTATTATTTTTTTAGCTAAGCTTGTGACTTTTAGCCTTGTCATATGAATTATTGGTGATGTGTATTATCCATGTACTTCCATTTTGTGCTCTGACATGAATACAAACAAAAGTCAATTTACATGTTTTACAAATTCTCAGCTTAGTGTTCTCAGGGATTGATCCAGTATTACTTATGTTAGGTGATTTACCTAAGTCAGCCCTAACATTTGAAGTAGGCATGTGCACGCCAGATATTATGTAATGAAATTCCGCAAGGTGAGCGAGGCTGTGCATGCTAAAGAGGCATTGTGGATGGTACTGGGTATGCCGCACAGATCTGTGAGGATAACTTTTATGAATGCATATTTCGGGCAGAGTCTGCACTTGAGAGGAGAGTGACATTGGAGTGCACTTCCCTCTCCGTAAGTGTGGAGGTCTGGATCTGGTCCTCAATTATGTTCTGCATTGTGTGTGTGTGTGTGTGTGTGTGTGTATGTGTGTGTATACAGTAGCCTTAAGAAAACCAACTTAAACTACATAGACATTTGTAGGATTGTAGGATATGTTGCCATGGGCACTTGCACAGACCCTGATCATGCAGAAAGACTTATAATTTGAATATATGTGGTGCTGTATCCAACCATGTGTCAGACTGCGAGGCCCAGAATTTTGTGACATTGGGACCTTTGCTAGAGGCTCCTAACTTGTATGTGGTGCATTTGGTTTATGTAACTGCTTCCAAATGTCTTTGAACACCTAAAAATCTATGAATTGAATACATTTTGGTTTGCTTATGTTCATTTTTTTTTTACCTGTGCACACGTGAACCTCTCTAGCCAAGCAAACACAAACTTGCACAAAACTTAAGTGAAAAAGATGATTAAACTAAAGGTTTAGTTTTTTTCATCACTTAAATTATTTGGGCCTGCGTTTAAATAACTGTTAATAATTTTAGTTAGTATTTTGGATAAGTTTTAGTGTAAATGTGTAGCATTTAACGTCATAAATGATATTAATGTACAATTTTCATCCTAGTATTAAATATACATCATTTTATTCACATTGAGCAGAAATAGAATTATTTATTACATTTTGACCCCTTGACTACAATGAACTGGTAATATTCACTGGAAAATGTTTTATAGCTGCTATTACTTAACTAATAGAATAATAGAAACCACAGCTCATCAAAAATCTTGCCTCACTTGTCTTTCAGTTCTTTAAGAACCTTTCCAAATAATATAAAAGTGAATGTAGGGTTGGAGGTACAGACCAGTAGCTTTATGAAATGTATTTCTGGTGCAGCTGCTGGAGAAAGCTTGAGACTCCTAAGCTGGGTACACACTGGAATTACAATCCAGCATTGTTACTGAAGCTAGACACAATTCTGTACCTTGTCTTTTTTCTGTAAGCACTGTAATGATTCCCTGCTGGAATGTTTAGTACTTAAAAATACACTCGATCGATCTTAAATATTCAAAATCCCACTTTTGATTTCTAGCATTGTGTGATGGTACACACAGATAAAACATCAGAGCTATCTGAGCTATCTGATGATTATCGTATGATCTGCACAATAATCATCAGAAAACTGAAAACTAGAGGCGGAACTACCATTGGTGCAACAGGTGCAATGGCATCGAGGCCCATGCTTATACAAAGGCCCACAGCCGTCATAACCGCACTGTCGAAGCTCCCCACCGGGTTACCTGGGAAATCATCAGGGCCAAAGTATATTTTTTGCACCTGGGTCCACAACTCGCTTTTGCAATATTATGTAGGCGAGACATTTGATATTAAGACAAAGATTTAGTGCAATATATTAAAGGTGGAATGAGGAGATGGTTAGGTAGGCACAGAACCTTTAATAAGTTATATCTAAATTATAATGATATAAGATTCTAATAGTGGCACTGTTCTAACTGGTGAGTAATATCAAATAAATATGTTGAAATAAAATAACTATTCTGTATCTATGAAACCATATAAAATATTAAGTAAAAACAAGCAACCTAAGCTATTACATTTTACTGTCTGCCTTTGAGAAACAGATTTTTTTTATTGAAATCATTTTTGTTATTTACTGTGGTTAGGTTTGTAGTCAAAGGCTAAGCATGGTTGTTTATAACTTTCAAAAACTGAGTTGAAGAATAATAAAATGTACATATCGTAAGTCTTTGCTTGCACATCCCTTGCATGTAAAATGTATGAATTCTGTTTTTAATACATACATTTGAGAATAACTGCAACAAATTTGTGTATTCAGTTACATAGTTTTACATTATTCAATAATTATTGATATTCTGGCTCTTTTTTTCTGTGTTGTGACTGTCAATCTTGTCACTCTTGTTTAATTGTACAAAAACACTTTGTGTTCCTAATTAAATTCTTAAAAACGATTTCCATTAGATAGTATTGTGTGCTGTGGAAATCCAGGTTTATGCCAGATATTTGCCAGAAAGTGTATTAATATTTTGAAAGAAACAAAAAAAAAAAACAAATTCAGAATGAAAAAATAGTACGGCATATAATACTTAACACTATTCCATTTCAACAGGAAATAAGTGTGTAACTTTTAAGAACAATTCAAAAACTTTGTTTACTGGGTCTCTCCACATTCCCACATTGCTCCTCCTGTTCTTGAAGTCGCACACCAGTTTACAGCAGTACAGGTAGCAGAAAAACTCAGCCATGAAAAACTAGACTTGTACACTTATCCGAACTACAAATGGACAGAATCATACAAAAATATGCTCTTTGCCCTAGGCAAACTACACCTAAAACATGCTCTCACTCCCTTTCCATCCTTCACCTGCCTTTACTTTACTGCCAAATTCAGTTCCCTGGCAGTTTTGTAGTTGTAGTCGTTTAGTGCATATTTATTGTACAGTAGTACTTAAAAAATGATCTATGTATTTATGTATCTTGTTCAGCTAGAAGATTCTGGGGCTTACAGTTTTACAGGTGGTTGGCCATGGCTGGTTTTGATGATAATAACTATTAGAGTGTAACACAATTTTTGACTACTATGGCAATACCGGCCATAGGGCTGTATCTAGGGATGTGAGAGGGGTTGCCACCCAGGGCTTAACCAGCAACTTGACTTTGTTAATTTTTAAGATATCGTCTAATTTCTTCCCTGTAAAAGATACTTGTGACTTCGTTTCTGTGACCCTTGCAATATATTGTTAATATAGTTTTTATATTTATAGTAACATAGTGTTTTATATGTCCATCTAAGTATGTCTGTTTTGCCACCTGGATGTGCAACTAATTATAAAATGATTATATGGTCCCTTAATGACCATGAATTTCCTTTTAATGTACTTGTAGAAAGCTCATGATCCCATAGTATTCTACAGTCCACAGCACCATAATTATGTGACCTTAGGAAATATAGCTGTTATTATTTCTCCAAAGGGGAATTAAAAGTAAAATGTTAATATTCTCTTTATAAAGAATTACTGACAATGCATACTTTTTTTTTATTTAAACATGCGTCCTGCTATATACAGAAAAAAATGTTCATGAATTTTATGTAATATAAGTAATCAAAAGTATCACAACTTCTAATTCTAATAAAACAATTTCCCATCCGGTTGTGCAGAGACATAATTTCATATTTACTACTCCATGTCTGGTATCTTATCATGAACTATAAACCCCTTCCAATCCATATCATAATAATAGCTTTCAATTGGCAGCTTTCAAAACAACCAATGTGAAAAACTTAGTAGCCGAATAAATGTATAGTAACAATTTGGAAGACTTCAAGATGGCACAAGACCATTCACTTTCATTCATTGACCAGTTTTCCCTCTTGCTAATGTAATAACATTTATACTTAATACATTTGCAGATAATTATGAAAGTAATCAATGTGTGTAATAAAAAATTACTTTGTGTGTTATATTAACAAGTAAGCATAACTTAGTTCTGGTTCAATTCTCTTATAAGTACATTCTTGGCTGTGTGACAGAGAACAGTTTTATGAATTGTGGTTGATGTAATTTTCCAAATACTGTTGGAAAATGTCAGAGCTGCTTATAAAAACAGTGCAACTGAATACAGTGACCTTTATTGTACCTCATTCAGGAGCAAGGCACTTACATCTATCTTATTCAAAGCATTGCTTGAATATTTTTTTCATTTTCAAGGCCAACTACTAAATGATCTATTTAACTTTGTAGCCAGCTTCAGCAATTTCCTAGTATGTAAAATTCACCCAAAACTTGTAGAAGAATCGGTTTAATGATAGTGCTCTTAAGTACATTGCTACATGGCTTTATCTGTCTAAAGTGACTTCCAGTTCATGTGCTCAATCTGCTTGGTCTGTTCTGGGGGAAGTGTCTGTCAATGTTACTGTTTGTGGTTGTGGCTTGGTGAGCTTATCAGTGACCTGGCTTAACTATTTTAATCTCCATCTTTGCTTACTTACTTACTCTCTAGCGATTCTCTTATAAACCCTTTATTTTACTTAATTCGGTTGTTTAACATACCCCCCAAATTTACTTTTATTTCAACTTACTGTATAGGCTAAGGTTTTAATGCAAAATAGCCACAAAATATACCACATTCCCAAGTTTTGATTTAGCTATTTAGCTATTAACTCCTCCTTCTCTCACCTTTTTTGCTTTTTTTTTTTTTTGCACATGTTAAATGCTATTAATACCATTAATACCATACACTTAAAATGACAATGAGCACAGTAATCCGTGTTCTCCCCAGGGCCTTTTAGCCAGGTGCTCCATCCGGCTATATTAGCTTACGACCCGGCCAGACCTGACCAAAATGTTGATTGTGATTTCCAGTTTCAGTCCCGGGTGTCCTTCGATGAGCTGTAAAGGCTTTCTGGCACTGCTGCATCATTGCATAGCAGAAGCAGCAGAAAGTCATCAGAGGACAACCACTGTCAGCTGTGACCGATACAGTACCTGTAGCTTCCTTCAGTGTGATACTGGCATGGACTAAGATCATGTTGGTGCCATTCACACACAGAGAAGAAAAGCAATTATATGAGAGGTTTTAAAGAAATGGATGTTTGGAGACTCACAAGGGGAAATTTTATGGCTGGAGACACGAGGGGGAGATTTGATGGGCCGCATTGCGCCCGGAATTTACCTATTTGTGCTACTGCGCATGTGTAGTAATTTTCTAACGTCATCTACGTTACTTGTTGCAACGTAGAGACTTTAAGACTGCGTATACGCAATCTACGCTGCAACAAGAAACGTAGATGACGTTAGAAAATTACTGCGCATGCGCAGTAGCACAAATCGGTAAACTCTGGAAGGCTGGAGACACACAATGAGGGAACTGGATGGCTGAAGACAAACAAGGAGGGGGAGATTAGACCTAGTATATTGTGCACAAGTGTATGTTTGTGGGGAGGTTTCACTGATTAACAGTAAACACTCACAAGACTGTGCTTCTTTTGTATATTGTGGATACAAATATGTTATATGTATTTTAGGACACTCCCAGGGTTTTTTTTTCTTTTTTCTTTTTTTCTTTTTTTATTTCTTGTATAGTGGCCCTAAGGATGCAATCTGTATTGTGTGAAGTTTTCTATGATGTGTGGTGTAGTGGTCACTAGGATAATGTCTGTATTGTATGGCCCAAAGGTATAGTTCCTGGTCCAGCCTTCATAATGACAGGCACTTTATGCACGCGGCATGCGTAAATCTGGCTGTGGGAATGCGCTGCACATGCATGTGGCAGATGTTACTCATCATAACTCTGATTGTACGTGACTCCGTATGATAGGGCATGACATCACTACACAAGCTGAATATACGCATTGTAGGTAGAGGGAAGCATTTAAATTGTAGAGTATTTGCTGGGTTAGGCAATTACTTATGACAAGGCATTATGTACGCATAGATATATGCAAAGAAAAGTTAAGGTAGGGTTCTGAACATTGTACACACAAAATGGAATTTGCTCAGATCAATATATAGGTAAATGCAAACAGGTGCATGAAAGGCCGGGGGGTAATCTGCTAACCACAGGAAAGAAAATTCCCCAGCAACACTGCCATTACCAGTAACAACAGACTATATTGTTCTATCTGTAAAATAATTGTTCCGAACATGTAAGTCAGTTAAGTTATGTACGTGCGAGGGGAGTGCATCATCCTTAGTATTGCGTAACTTAGGTACGCAAAACGATCTTAAGTCTGGATCAGGCTCATAGTCAGTATTGTTTGGCAGTCACTTTAATACAGTGGGAATTGTACAGCAGAGACTAGGAAGCTGTCTGTATTGTATAATAGAGACCAGGATTTGCTTTCTTTTATTGTGGTTACAAGATTGTATTCTGTATTTTATAATGCTCAAATGGATACTGTAATTTAGTATCGTTACTGGTGTTAAACGTTAGATTGTTAATCAGTAGGGCACAAATTTATAGTTTGGAGTGGGGTGTTAAACACACTAGCATCGGCCCTGTCTCGTCTCCACCAGTAGATCGTAACCAACAGAACAAAATAGTTGAAAGACAGGCAGATTCTGATGCCTCAGAAGCTTAGCTCCCTGTAGTGTAGCGCCAGCTTGGAGCTCCGCAGTGGGAACGGATGTCTGGATCCCATCTAGTATTATTGCAATATCAGACTGCCCCTACACAGCTACTATTTAATACCACCCGGCTGGCAACTTTTTCTGGGGAGAACATTGCTGTATTTAAGACTTAAATAAGACATATTAGGTATGTTTATGCTGACTGAATAGGGTGTGGTTCACTGCTTTGTGGCAGTGATGTGCCGACTGTCGCTAGTTTTCAGACAGTCTGCTCTCAGAAAGGATGGGTCTCACCTCTGCATAGTTTTTGAAGAGTGTAGCAGCTACAGGTAAGTTTTCTAATCCCTAACCATTCCCTTCCTGCAACCTAACACTATCCATACCCTAACCTTAACCCTCGGCTCTCCACAGCTTAACCCTAACCATCATCATCCTGCAGCCTAACCCTAACCCTCTATTCTCTGAAGCCTAACTGTAACCCTTCATATCCTGCTGCATAGCCCTAACTAGAATGGGTACCTTGTCAAAAATGGGCCATTTCACATAGTACCCATTCTGTAATGTAGATTTTCATGTTTAAAATGCTTTCAGAAATTATGCGGTCGAAATTAAGCGGCTTCATCATTCTCAAAAACCAGCTCTTCGTACCAGCAATTGCTTCCCGATCGAATCATGGGGTAAATGCAATGAGGCTCAACATGTTACAAGCCAGTTACTATAGAAACACTTTTAATAAACGTTTCCCTATTTTTACACATATAAAGCTTGTTGAATAAAAATGTATTACTATAAGTAAGTCCTATCTGTCAAAAACAATATTTACATAGACTAGGAAATGATGTTGTTGTTGTCGTCTAAACTAGCACACATTTCAAAGGTGAAACTATATCTTGGTCACGAACTGGTGAAAATCCTCGGGTCGTCAAGTGCAAATGAATTATTACTCAGGCAATGAAAAACCTTGGAGCTGCCAACAGAAAAGAAGTTTCACTAGGCTATAAAGTAATAAAAGCAAAAGGAGTGTGGTGACCACATGAATTGTAAATGATATAAATAATATTCATTACAATATTTGTAAATAAAATATTGTATTTTATTGTATCTGTGCCTAGGAGAGCAAGGAAATTGTAATAGTGTGTTGTGTCAGATCATTTGGGCGATTGTGTTTCCATAGATTAGTTAATTGTTCATGTAGTATGTTATGTGCATCTGTATACTGGGAATAAATATGTAATAAACTAGCTTTAACCTCCTAGAAACAAAACAAGCTTTTTTTTCCTAGCTGATAGGAAGCTTGTCCATTCTGACGTTTGAGTAATGACCCTTGGCTGATTATATTTACTATGGGTTGGATCTAGAATTAATAACTTTAGGGAACTTATGCAATGTAGATGCACTAGCGTTACTTGTGTGCATGCATGTGCCAGATTTTACACTAGGACATCCGTACGTATAGACGTTCCAGAAATTCCACAGGCCTAAACCCTGCAACAGGGGCGGGGTTAGGCATGTTGTGGGGGTGGCATGGCATAAGCAGTTCCGTGCAGATCTGCATACATATGGGCACAGATCCGCATAGAACACTTTGACTGTTCCTTAAAGAGGTCAAATAAATCATGTTTCCAATGTAATTTATTTTTTCTGTTACTAAATATAAGCTATTGTGACTGCCTTTTATTATCATCTCTATCAGAGGTAACGCCACAATGTCATACATTTCGGTGTAGCTGATTTTCCTCTAAGAAATTCAAGCAGCCAGTCAGAGTTCACAGAACATAAATGACTGTTGCAGGTTTCTGGTTATGTGTGTGATGGTCTCTGTAATTTGGGACTCTGCCTACCCAGCGCAAATACCCCTGAAACAGTAGAAACAAGAAAGTAGTGTCTAAACATCCCCAGACTTTTACCCACCTGTAGAACAATTTCATTCCATTGCAAACGTAACTGGCAAACACTAATCTGTTTCTTCATTGATGAAGTGATGCAGTAACTTATCTACATAATGCAATGTACCTACAGCAATATAATTTCTATTATACATTATGTAGCATGCTATATACATCAGAATAACAGAGATGAATCCAGCTATCTAATAAGAAAGGAACAATTCAAGGCTTATATTTTCATTTGTTTAGCAAATAACGATTTCAATGTGAGACAAATAAATAAGCACAGTGGAATAAATATGCTAGTAATTTACTCATTTGAGAAAGTTTTCTCCTGAGAGGTGGATTAATTAGAAAGTCTTTAGGTGGCCTGGTGTTTTCCTTAGGGTTCCAGGCTTGTAAGGGCAGGTTCTTCATTGTCTTGACGAACTGCATAAAACCCCAAATGTTTGAAAATAAATGTTGTAGCCAAGGTAACAGTTATGCTTTATGGCTGTATCATTGTTCTATTTATTAAGGAGTTTAATGCTTATCTGGAGCAGCTGCCCTCCCATCCATCATTATATGGACTTTCTGAAATGTCACTTGTTTATGTACTTCTCATTTACATGTGAATTTGGATTTTTTTTCCACATTTTGTTTTCTCTTGATCTGTAAAAGTAAAAACAAAACATGATCATTTTTTTCATACTTTAATGGGTTGCTTTTTTTAATAATAATTTTTTGTATATTTTTAGTTAGGTCATCTCGTGTTCCCCAGTGCTTTTGTGTGACATCAGTTTTATTTTTTGTCTGCATTTTTAAGAACATCATTCAAAACATTGCATACACACTTCTCTCTTTCCATTTTAGAATACATTAATTCAATAATCTTAATCTAATCAATTTCATATTTTTTATTATTTTTCTTTAGCAGAGACTATGAAATCTAGATCTACTTTAATTATTGAGAGAGAGCAAGCAATAAACGGCTACTGGACAGATGCACATAATGGAAGCACTTGGCTATGATCTTGCTGTAAGAAGTACTAGATAAGTTACCAATAATAATACATTTGTTTTGGCACCTTTTGCCTTAATGAGCAGTGTGTAGTCACTAACATATATTAACCTCTTATGCTCACATTTGGTACTACCTTGACTATTTCTGTAGCAGAGATGAAGCAGATCTAGTAGCTAAATTGGAGTTATTGCATCACAGGGGACTGGATTCAGACCCCCGCACGCTTTCCCTGTACGTGCGGGTGTCTGAAAGTTCGCACGGAAGATGGAAGTGCACGCTGCTGTCACGTCTTTTCTCCCTTGTGGGGTTCTGGACACGTAAGAAAGGCGTGACAGCTTAAGCTTAATTTCTTTGCGCAGCTCTGTGCCCATCTGTACACAGATACATGCAGAACAGCTGCTCGCTGCCCCTGGTGCTCCGTTAGCCAGCCTATCCCTGCCTGTATAGTAGTGATAAGGCATGCAGAAGTGACAGCACCTTCCTCAGATCTTCTACTGTACGAAACGGAGTTCTGTACGTTAGAAGTTATGTTAAAGTAATATCTGGTGCATGCATGCACCGATGTTACTTGTCAGGGGACTTATGCAAAAGACTAGCATTAGTCTCCTGACTGACCTTATTCTGGATCACACCCAAAGGGTCAGATTTACTAAGCTGTGGGTTTGGAAAACTGGAGATGTTGCCCATAGCAACCAATCAGATTCTAGCTGAAATTGTCAAGTATGTAATACTTAAATGAAAGCTAAAATCTGATTGGTTGCTATGGGCAACATCTCCACTTTTCCAAACTTGCAGCTTAGTAAATCTGGCCCAAAGAGAGAATCCAGCAACTCTGAAAAGTAATGGTAACATGTTCCTCATTATATGGGAGTTATGTACATACAGTACAACAATGAGGTTTAAAAATTACAAATCATTTTTCATTGTTTGACATCGGTAAACCTGAAAGTCTGTCTTGCTGCATTGTGTATTAACACATTTGACAAGATTTGTGGTTAAAATGATATCTAACCACAGCTGGCTATAGTGTACTGAATTGACTACAATGTAACAGTTTTTCATTTAACGGCAAACCACAAAATGCCACTGACCATGGTTTTTTTTTGTAAAGTGGCGATTTTCTTTGCAAACTAGTAAAATAAAATTCTCCTTCTCTAATTCTTGTGCTCTATATACTGCATGATAATTACTAGGAGGGTTTAGCAGCTGAAGACTGACATTGCACACTATTTATAAGCAACTTGTTTACCAAACTGCTTGATTTCAGATTTTACATTATTGAGTTCCCTGTGTTTATATTTCGACTGGTGTCTGCAGCCAATAAGATTTCATTGGCTGCAACAGCGTTTCAGTCATCACCGAAAAACACAACAGAAAAGCAGATGGATAGAAATAGAAAAAGTGGGTGACTTGGGAATTAATGTAATTGGAACATTAGAACTTTACAAGTGGATAAAATAAATAACAAGAACCGAGGGGGAAATGTGTGCCTTGACATCTGCAGTAGGCGTACAGAACTGGTGGTTGATGAGAAGGATAGGACTTTCCGTTAGCGACATGCTTTAAATCACTTAAGATCTGTTATTGTGTAATGGTCCCATGGCGTTATTTAAAGGATACAGTGTGATGAATAGACATCAGTCAATTATATTTTTTTCTGTATAACATATGAATACATTCTTCTGATTATTGTGCGTTTGATGAATAATTCTTGTTAATAAACATCTAAGACTAGTAAGTCCAAAAATTTGCAATTAGCTGAAAGCCCCCTCTATATTTCCTATGCATTGACTTCCCACACTTGTTAGACACAGGGTAAAGATTGCTGCAGACTACTGACATTTCAGGACAATATTAAATGTATTGTGAAGTGAGTCTAGCTTGTGGGATGTATTTGATAAGCAATTTGCTAGGAAGCAAACAATGAGAAGATAGCAGTTTAATTAACTGGCCGTTTTGAAATAAAAAAATAACGTAGCTTGATTGAAACTTTATTGGATATAAAAATAAAATCATTATATCAGGGCTCGACAAATGCTGGTTGCCATGGTAACTAGAATTTGGGACCTGGCGACTGTGGTGCCGTAAAGGAGAAACCGCCCTGCGGCCTCAGCCCCTGCTCACTTGCTGAAACAACTGGGACAGAAGCACAGTGCTGGCTGTCCCTGTAGTTTTAGCAGATGAGGGATTAGTGGCTGCAGATTGGGAACGGTTTTTATATGTATAGTGTGTGCGTATATATATGTATGTGTATATGTATGTATATATATATATATATATATATATATATATTATAGTATTTTTAGCCCTGGCTTCAAAGTTTTTGTTCAGGTGCTTAACTACTGCAATAATTTGTCGAGACAATACAAGTGCAAGGGAAAGGAGTTAAGTGAAGTTCAAAGATAGTAAAACAAAATGCGGGACTCTAATGTTAGGACACAGGCTGGGGAAGGTTGTGCCAGTGCAGAGGGGCAGCACAGGAAAAGTCTTGGATGTGGGAGTGTGGGAGTGAGAGGTATTAGGTAGGAGTTGAGACGGCATGCCCTAGCAGAGCAGAGGGGACGGGAGTATGGATGGAGATAGCAGTGATGGAGGTGAGAGTCTTGTATCTTGTGGTGAGGAGTTTATAAAGAGTTCTAATACAGACAGGGAGCCAGTGTAGACAGAGAGGGGAGGTACAGATGGAACAGAGGAATACAAGTCTGGCTGTTTCATTGAGTATGGATTGAAGGGGAGTGAGACGGGCCAGAGGGAGATCAGTGAAGAAGAGGTTACAGTAGTCAAGACTGGAGAAAAAAATCCTGGTGCCATATATATGTACTGGTGCCTTTATTCTCCAAAACTTGTCAAGCCCTGAAACATATGCACCTATACATAAGGTATATACAGAAAACATCCATAATTTCCTTTGTTGGAAAGTGCGCATTCAACTAGCCAAGAAGAAACGTGGCACATCATCTAGAATCTCAATATCAGTATCTTTGTGGTTTTACAATTTAAAGACCAGTATTTATACATTATTTACAAACATATTTACTGTCCTATAACTTTGACCTGCAATCTCTGTGGCATTGTGGCATATCTGTATGTGCTATTTTGCTTCTGTTCTCTCTGTAGAAAGGGAAATCAGATTTGGGATCCACAGCTGAGTTTGGAATAGAAATGACATATTGTTTAAACATGTTGTAACAAATGTGCAGCATAAGAAATGATAGGAATGTGAGACAGGAGAAGAGGGGAAATTCCTCACAGCCTCATGAGATGAGCTCTACATATAAGCATAGGAACACATTACTGCAGAATATTGGGAAGAGAGCTTTGATAATTTCCTTAAGTTTTGAGTTGAACCTAATGAATAGCATCTGCAATATGTCTCTCTGCATTGCTTTCAGCTCATTGATCTTTTAATGTTTTAATGTCCCCAGTACTTAAGAGGATACCAATTCATGTTAATCTTGAGTATGGATACCAGTTTGCTGTTAGGAAAGCTAGAGAGTAAGCCTTTAAATCAGACCTACCATGGCTTGATTACAGTACTATGACAGTGAAATTCATGTCAGAGCGGACCAGATTCAGGGATTGAAAATAAGAGAGGAAGGTTACTCCTGGGCAAAACCATGTTGATTTCAGGGGGAGTCAAGTTAATTGTATTATTTGCATGCAGGGATATATCTTTGAATTGCTTACTGCTCACAGTTATTGACCAGCTTTACTTTTATACTGTTATTTAGACTGGGAAATGCCACCTCTCAACTCGAATACTGTTTCTACAAATGATATATGACTCCCCTGAAATGAACATGGTTTTGTCCAGGAGTAACTATCCTCTCTTAGGGCCGTATGCAGTGCTTTTTTCCGATATGCTCTACTGCACATGCGCAGTAATTCTGTAACATAATCTACGTTACTTGTTGCAACGTAGATTGCGTATACGCGGTCTTTAAGAGTTCTGCATACGGCCCTTAATTTCCATCTCTGAATTTAGTCCAGTATCTCTATTACAGAAAACAAAAGTTGCACATTACATTCTCAGGTAGAAGATAGTTTTATACATGTATGTAATCATTAATGTTCTAAACAGGCTGCTTTTTTTTATTTCACTACATATATGTTCAAGAAGTTATTTGTAAATGCTTTATTACTATAAAATGCATGTTAATTCATGCAGTGATTTACTTCACAATGTGCTCACATCTTCCTTTGTGTTTTACATTTAGTATGACAATATAAAATGCCTTAAATGTGTTGCTTTCTTTTACTTGTAGTCTGTGTGGGAGAGATTGTATGCAGCAATTATTCAGCATGATAAACATGCATTGAACCCTCAGTGCTAATAAATAAATAAGTCTTCTAGAGTCTCAGTTGTTTTCATTTATAACATCAGTTAATATTGGTGACTACATGAAATAAAAAATGTTGTGTGACTGAGGTCTATGTTAGGCAGGATGATTAACTACAAAATGTGATGGTTAGAAACATAATAGTATTATGTAAAATATACCTTACCTTAAAGCCACATTCACATTGCACCAAAAACCCAGGATATTGCCGGGGCAAGCCCTGTCCATCTGGGTTGAGGTACGTTGTGAAAGGTCCTGGGAATTGGACATGGGAGAAAAGAAGGGTTATTCCCTTGTCAGACACTGGTAGCCAACAGTGTGACAGGTGCGACCCGGGTTTTTCAACACAGATCTCACCTAAAGAAACCTGATTAGAGGGTTTTGTTTACTATTGCTATGGCAATAGTAGGCAAATAACACCCCGGCCGCCTATTACATTGACAGGGCAGACACAAGCCCCGGAGTTTCCCAGGTCAATCTTGCAGTGTGAAATGGTTGTAAGACCGGGGTTTTTGCCGGGGAGGCGATGTGAAAGCCGTATATGAATTGAAACCTCCTTTTATTTTACGTTGCAGGTCCACTTTAGAAAAGTACTGTTGCTGTGAAGTGAGATTCATTTGAGCTGATTTAGCGTGTTTTAAGTTTGCAGCTATAATAATTGCAGAAATGGTCTAGTAAAATAACTGTGTAAAGCAAAGCTTAATTAAATAGTGAGATGACAAAATGCAAATAGGCAGAAGCATTTTCTAAACAAATCTCAAATAAAATATTCTATGGATCAATAAATATTAATATCATTTTTTAAGAGACGATCCATTGAATTGTAACTAATTATGCATCGTGAGGGGAAGCTAAGCTCATTTCAATATTAGATTAAGCAGAATTAAATCAGAAATCTGGTTTAATGACCTTGTAAACAATTTACAGCAGAGACTCTAATTGTTAGGCTATTACACTATCTGAATCAAAGCTAATTAGATGTTTCTCCAATTATAATAAAACAGAATTCTTTAATAACAAGTATGAATAATTTTTCACACTGTACATCTTATTTCATCATGCTATTAAAATGCATGTCATTGGAATACACTATAAAGGCCAATGTGGATCTAAAATGCTTTTAAAATGAGTTGCAGCTAGGGCTCTTACTGTAAAAAGATTTTTCTATGTTGGAAAGCCTAATGAACAAGTATTTATAATTTGTGATTGTTACAGCAGGCAGGACATGGCAAAACAGATCATGTATTACTGTTCATGCTATGCTTCATTTACCATATACGTAAACAGTCTGTGATTAGAAAAACTACCACCATTTGTAACTACATTTCCTTATAGCGCAGTAATCTCTTAAAATAATACATATGTCTTTTTATCGAGATTCATGATGTTACATTTCTTATAAACAGGCCAGAATTAATATTGTGGCTATGTAACTACCTCCCTTTACCTGCTGTCTTCACGCAATTGCATCATATCTCCTCATAATGAACTGGATCCATACTTCTGCTAGCCTCGAACGCAGCGTCATCTAAGATCTGATGCCTGTTTTCCGCTGGCTCCGGCCTTCCCAATGAGTTGAGGCTATACCCCTTTGCACACACAGCCTTCAGAAACTTGACTACTACTTTAAGATTTCCAATCTGTCCTTACTTAAAATGGAGGATCCAGATCCGCACCGAAAAGCATGATCACAAAAAGTAGGCAGTTTCTGATCCTAGTGATTGGTACCGCCATATTTTTGGAAGTCTGGATCTGGTCCAATACCCACATTTGCAATCTAGCAATATTCCTAATCTGGTCAAACCAAATCTTACTTTTTGGCCAATTCCATAGTGCTTTAGCTACTTGAAGTTAGGGATATCCTATAAAAATCAGGACTGTTGGCTGGTGCCATAATATTGTTGGAAGATAACATCTATAATAGTGGGAGCAGGTGGAGTGATTATGGAATGGAAATAAAATAACTGATTGCGGCATAATTTAGATTGTCTACAATTAGCAACACTTTGTGTTGGACGTAACAGTTGAGGTGGGTGTGCATGCTGAGAAATCATTTATGAATATTAAGTATTCATTATCATCTGAAATAACACTTTACTGTCGACTATAAAGTAATTGATTAAAAATCAAAATGTCGGCATACATAATCTTCTTAATGTAGTCTTGCGCTTTTATGCATATTCTAAGCTTAGCTACTCTTCCATTTTTTAACCAAAGATTTTGAATGTCTGAGTCCTTTATTGAATTGCACAGCAATTTAACCCATGTAACAAGGTAACAAATTAAGACAAATGTATTTTGTTCACATGATGTAGGGGTCATGATATAATCTGATAAACACCTGTATATTCATAGGAATTTGGGTCCACATGTGATAGATAAGTAAATTGGACCAGATCCAGATGTAGTAGTTAATTCTGTGCTTTGCCTCTACAACTCAGGCTAGCGTGTTGAATTCGCTATCCCAAATACCGCATGTAGGAGAACAGGACACTCCCCCTGCCTCTTCCACATGCGGATGTTGGATCTGTGCACAGGACGCTACCTTAAGTATTCCGCA
Organism: Limnodynastes dumerilii; assembly: GCA_011038615.1. Classification (NCBI taxonomy): domain Eukaryota; kingdom Metazoa; phylum Chordata; class Amphibia; order Anura; family Limnodynastidae; genus Limnodynastes; species Limnodynastes dumerilii. Next base: position 312,229 of record WWET01000510.1, read on the forward strand.
CAGACTGAGTTCCGTGCGGAATACTTAACACTAGATCGGACCTAAGGGCTAGACCCAGCCCTTACGGTACGATTTAAATGCTTAAGCCCTTCGGCCCAGCCATCCTTGTGGAGGATAAATTCTGCATGGGATGCTGCGTTCTGGTGTGGAAGAATTGATACTGTGCCTGCGCAGTACCAATTCCCAGCTGATGCATCTAGTGTGTGTAAGTCAGCTGGTTCTATTAAACCTGGATTTAGCCCACTGTGCCTGGAGAATTTCCTTTACCACAGGTACTGTCTGTTGATATTTTATGGAAATGCTGTGCATTTGCTAAGCACAAATGTGCCCTTATTAGTTGATAGACGCTCTCGGCTGTACTTCAACCAGGCAGTGGCAGATTTGTTAAATGATTATTATCCAGAATGATGCATCCTCACAACAAGGTTTGTTATTGAGTGTTTCTCGGCTGTGCATTCTGGAAACCTCTGTGACCTAGTTTTCTCACTCAGAGCCTTGCAGCTTCCTTGTGTCTGGATTTCAGGCAATGCATGTGAAGTCCACATTTACAGTTAAACTTTCTATCTTTATGATCATTCTGGGGAGATTTTCTATAATTATGTAACACTCTTGCGTTACAAATATTTTTTAAAGCCAGTTTTCCAGTCTGATTAATACACAAGGCAAAAAAAATCTCAGAGCAGGGATTTAGAAAGTAATATTTGCTACCTATATTACTGCTAAGTGTTGCAGAATACATACCTCTTCCCGACATAAGCACCTATCCTGGTTTTTTATTGCTGTTTAATTTCACTGTCCCAGTGGTAGCTTTGAAGAATATGTAAAATGCATTTTCTGGACATGTTTGAATCTCATCTAAAGAAAGTAATCCTTTGTGTACTTTTGGCTATATGCATGTAAATACAAACTTATATGTTTACAGTAAATGACAAAGGCAACACAGGGAAAATACTCTTGTTTTGGGGTTGTGACTTCTAAAACAGACAAAACATGTGATAACTGACCTGTCCAATTATATGGATGTAATTAATTAAATCATAGCAAGAATTATTGAATAAAGCAGTGATGGGTAACCTGATACACCTCATGGACAGCCCTCTATCTGTCTAAAGGGCCACGCATTCACTTTAACCATCACAATAAGTCCAAATAATAAATGTGTTTAAAGAAAGAGACAATCTTAGGATTGTTGGACAATTCTGCTCTGCCACTTTTTGCCCATCAATATCTTGCAGCATCAGCTTATAGAGATAATATTAATTAGGTTGGTTGGTCTCTTTCATTTGTGAACACGGCAAAGGGGATGCAAATGAATACAATTATGCGGCAACGCTATATATGATTCTGATTTCATTTTCGAAACCTGCTGACTGCAAGGAATCATAGCTCTTTGAACAGTTTCACAAGCAGTACCTAGGGTAGAGTTTTACTATGCACCAGTGTTGTCATTTTTTCCTATTATTCTTTAGGAGTAAATTCATACTTGGCAACATTTTAGACTTCTGAGGGAACGTCCAGATGGCAAACTCTGGCTAATTGCATCCTCAAGCTCTTGCACGATTCTGTGATTGTGGCGGAGCCAAGATTGTCCGTCTTTTCCTTGCATTACATCATCAAACTCCTATGTTGTGTCACAGCATTCCTCAGCAAGAAGCATAGCTCGGTGTTACTATTAGCATCATCAGTGCCCTGCGGTGGGGCACAAGGGTTAGCCTTCTCTCCCAGGAGTACCAAAGCTCTATCTGTAGTTCTAGAGAACTGGTAGTGTGTGGGTTTTAGATGTCCGTTTTCTGATCTTTCCTTGCACCTCTGTGCACCTCACTTCTAATTGATTTACCCCTTTGTGCTTTCAGTGTAGAAATTTGAAACTTTTGGTACTGTTCTAATGAATATAAGTTTGCAAATTGCTAATTGTGATGAAAGGAGCCGTTTTGTTGTAATATTTGTAAACTTACCAAATGCTCAGAAATTATCAGTGAATCAAATTGGCGTTGCTGGTTGGTGCTGGATTGTTTAAACTAGCCCTTCACCTGCTCTTAGTATCGCCTGTCTTTAAGTTAATAAATCTCTATAGACCTTCTATAGACTTAAGTTATGCAGCACCCTCCAGTCTGCTCAGGATACTAGCTTGAACAGCTTGAACTTGACCTGTGTGAGGTGGGGGTTATCTACAGTTCACTTATTATCAATCCTATCACTTACATCACATCCTCTATTTACTATTTACGCCTAGCAAGGAAAAAAGAACAGTTTGTGTGTGTGTGTGTGTCTACACTCACGCACACACGCACACACACACACGCACGTATACATGTAAATGAGATATATAATACATTTACATATAATGTATAATTTACATGTATACATAAGTGTGAGTATATGTATGTGTATATACAGTATATAATATAAATTCATTGTAGACCACTGCCCCTGTGGTACAGCCACTGGGGTGGCTTGAAGACTGCATGTGTGGGTTAAAGTCTGTATTAGCCTAAATGAGAGCTATGCCCCTCCAAGCATTAATTTGACATTGTCATTGTTCAGATGGAGATTTCTAAATATAGATTTTGTAAGTAGAAATGCTGGCTCCAGACTGTGTGAGTAGGAGTTGTGCAGTTTTCTTCCTTAAAATGGTAGTTGCTGAACTGGTATAATGTTTTTTTATGATGTGTTTCTAAAGAGCTCCCATGTATATGGGTCACCATAGATTTGTATACACGCACATAGCATCACTTGCTCCTCTGGGGCTTTGAATGACGTTTATTTTTAGTTCTATATTTTTATGTGGCTGCAACGTACCAAGTTTTTTTTTTTATAAATGTTAAATAAATTTGACAACTATTCTGACTAATCCTTGTGGCTACATACATTTTTAGAGTAGTCCTTAAACTATAATTATTTTTTTTCTGTCCATCAACACGTCTTTTTAAAAATCTCCAGAAATTGTGTTCATGTCTCCACCCCCTATGTGGCATCATACACTGTCACACCTAGGTGGAGTGCCATAGACCTGTGGTTATAATTCACAGCGGGCTGATGTGCAGGAAAGTCCTTCCCTACATATTGGCCCGCTGATGTGTAGCCTGGTACAGCTCTCCAGCAGCAAGTATTGGCATTAAGAGACTGGTGACTGTGACTCTTCTGCCCATACCTGCTACTGGAGAGCTGAGGTGAGTATTTATGGGCCCCCCTTTCTCTCCAGGCTGGGTAAAAAATCACGGCTGTCTCCCCCTGGCGGCCCTCTCAGTATGTCATGTGATGACTGATGCAGGAGGATTTTACATTAGACAACAAAGACAGGGAATTCCAAATCCTTATTTTTCATTACGCTATGTGTCATTTGATGTGGCTGGTTCCATGGTAGTCCAGACCGTGCAACATGACCCATTCTATTAAGTACACAAACTCCGCTCCTGAGCTTCCAGCTATCACTCACCTGGTAATAATAAAGAGAAAAATGTTTTTCAGACATCAGTTAATTAATTAACACCGGTGGTTACCATAGTAACTGACAGCTAGAAGCTCAGGAGCAGAGCACTTTGTACCTAATGGAAAGGGTCATGTTGGAGGGTCTTGTAGTCCATGGCACTGCAATAATTTAAAGGAAAGTGATAAACAGTAACTTTTTTTTTCCCACTATAGCCTGCAAGAAAGATTTTATGATTTAACTTCTATAACCCCCCTCTTTCCTCAATAACCATCTCATATCTGCTGCTTTTCATATAGTATATGCATTGTAAAGCAGATTTGTAGATTCATATGTGTTCTTTGTGTAAAACTAAATTGCAGAGCGGATAGCATGGCCGTGGTAATTGTCAAACAGTCCCTGCAGCTCTGTAGACCAAGGATGTGTTTTATATGTGATTAGCTGTAAACTGACCTTATTATTAAATGTCCCTGAAATTAAATAGAGGTGACATTACATCTCTTCGGCCATGCTATAACATTGGTTGATTACAAATCTGTGTTAACATCAACTTTCATTACATAATCATATTGATCTAGCCTTACATTGCTTATCTAGAACCACGGACATGGTTGCAGTGATAAAGAAAAAGCTCCTCTGAATTCTGTGTTTAAGTTATACTTGTTTTAGCACGTGTGAGTTAAAAATAAGCTATGTTCAGGTGCGGCTTCTCTAAAATGTGCCGAGCTAGAGATTTCCAGTGGGTTGGTATTAGCATTGCCTTGCACTGCTAAACAAGCTTGCTTATGTATATGAAGAGCTGTGGTGCCTGCAGCTAGGTCACATTTTTGGAAACAAGATTTTTTTTTTCTTTCTGCTGGGGTGGAGGTCTGATAATATTAGTATCGTTGAAAGCCTAACAGACTGTTTGTTCTGTCACTTTAATTTTGCAATGCCTGCTGGCTCATCTAGGAAGGAGTCGCCCCGTGACTATATCGCTGGCATTTTAAGTGAGAAAACCAGTTTGGAACCCAGTGCCCTTTTTATTGCTTTGAAAACCTTTTCTGCTGTCAATGTGTTTCTGTTGCACTTACTATTGCAACCCCATGCAAATAAAAGTCATTAGTGCTGATAAATATTGCAGGCTTCAATGTAATTGAGGAATTGTTGTTATGATCCTTAGGGATGCCAAGAACACCAACTAATTATTATTTTAAATTGTATTGTTTGGAACAGTCCTACTAATTTATCTAGTTTATTGCGTTCAAAAAAAAAAAAAAAGAAAGAAATAGAAGAAAAGTTTCTTAGCTGTGGTTCTCATCAACTGAGGAGAAAATAGTGCATGTCTCTTCACAAGACTTGGTCAGGGGGCCGTGTAGCATTCTGACATTATACTATAGGGATAGATTTACTAAGCTGTGGAGATGTTGCCCAAAGCAACCAATGAGATTCTAGCTTTCAGTTTCCTATTACATGCTAGAGAATCTCCATTTTTCCTTTTACACAGTTTAGTAAATCTAGCCCTAAAAGTGTGTTTCATGCAATTTAGATCCTGTGTTCAGTTAATAAATATGCATTTTAGACCGTTTTTGATAAATCATATGATGATCTTGCATTGATCCAGGACTTAAGAGCTTGAAATTAAGAGAGGAAAGTTACTCCTGGGCTAAACCAAGTTGTTTGCAGTGGAGTCATATTTCATCTTTTGCAGAGAGTATTAGAGTTGAGAGGTGATGTTTTCTGGTCCAAGTCTAAATAACAGTGTAACGGTAAAGCTGGTCAGTATCTGTGTGCAGTAAGCAATTCAAATATATATCCCTGCATGCAAAGAATACAATTAACTTGATTCCCCCTGAAATCAACATGGTTTAGCCAAGGAGTAACATTCCTCTCTTAGGACCTGATTCACACTTAAGAATCTTCTTAAAATAAGAACTTAAAGTCACTCCTTAGTAAATCTAGCCCTAAAAGTGTGTTTCATGCAATTTAGATCCTGTGTTCAGTTAATAAATATGCATTTTAGACCGTTTTTGATAAATCATATGATGATCTTGCATTGATCCAGGACTTAAGAGCTTGAAATTAAGAGAGGAAAGTTACTCCTGGGCTAAACCAAGTTGTTTGCAGTGGAGTCATATTTCATCTTTTGCAGAGAGTATTAGAGTTGAGAGGTGATGTTTTCTGGTCCAAGTCTAAATAACAGTGTAACGGTAAAGCTGGTCAGTATCTGTGTGCAGTAAGCAATTCAAATATATATCCCTGCATGCAAAGAATACAATTAACTTGA
>WWET01000510.1:318023-332341 GCA_011038615.1 Limnodynastes dumerilii
CCCCCCGAAAACAACATGGTTTTGCCCAGGAGTGACTTTAAGTTCTTATTTTAAGAAGATTCTTAAGTGTGAATCAGGTCCTTAATTTCAAGCTCCTTCTTAAGTCTGAATCCAGCCCATTGTTTCCAAAGCTGGGTGGTATTCCTTAAACATGCGTATAACACAAAATAAGGAGTCAATAATGCTTGTTATGCATTCACCTGTTTTCAACTGCAATATATGTCAAAAATACTTAAGTCTACATGAGGCCCAGGACACAGGGAGATTTATTAGTGTTATGTCGCTTACTAAACAGAGAATGAGTGTATATCTTAAAGTCAAATATATGAAGCTTTTTAAGTGTATAGTGTTCCTTATTAAACCCACAACTTTGTAATAATAGTACATACCCCTCTGCTCACAAAGGAAACCACTAGACAGTTTTGTGTTAATACCCATTTCCCATTTTGTCCATGGATGTATTCTGTATCTTTACAAGCATGTTTGCAGCTGTAGCTCCATATGTAAGCAGCCCATGCATTCCAATGTAGTGATATGTTTTCCTTAGCTGGAATATACAGTGGAGAGAAATACAAAAACCTATATTATCTGCTGAAACATAGGTGGCTTTTTCTTTTCCTTGCTGACGAAACAAACAAACAAGCCAGCAATGTATAGTTTGTTTTTATTTTAATTGGTGTATAATTCTGGTTCCTATAGAAACAAGTTGGCAGTCCAGAAATATATGCATTATTTAAGAGTTATTCTGGTTCCCAGCACAGTTGCAGTATCTAAAATACGAAAAAAAGCATTTCTTTTACAAGTAAGAGAGATTTAAAATTCATGGCACAGAGATGATATGTGACTGTATTCGCATATATCAATTCAAAAAGTTTGGTTGACTGTGTCTTCCTCTATTCCTCTATGATGCTATGAGGCTTAGAACTAGTTTAGTTTGTACTGATTATTTTATATATAAATGCTTATCATCTTCCATTCAATTAAAATTCTCAGATTATACAGAATGACAATATGCAAAGATCACTATAGAGCACAAAAATTATACATGCAGCGTTTACTAAGGTTTGATATTTCTGTCATTTACTCTGCAATAAATATTTCCAGATTTCAATTTTTAACGGCCTCTCAATTGTACATTTGTAAAATAAATATATAATAATGCGTGAATTCTATGGTGCAACAATTATTTCTTTATTTACTATTACATGGCCGTGTTTGCAGTTATACTCCGATATCTGTGCTGTATAGAATATTGAATGCTGTGTGCTTACTGCTAATAGTGCAGTTTCTGTATGTATGTATATATATCTATAACTGAAGCTTTCTGTGTCCTCCCCCACCCCAGTATAACTTCCTCTACCTTACATTGAGTATATAGTCCATCATAAAAGGAAAGACCATTGATTGGTTGGTGCAATAGATTTACTATTGATTTTATGCATCTAAACATATTTATTTATTTTTGATTCAGTAAATACAAATGTGTACAGAAAATAGCATCTTATTGTATAGAATTTGGTAGTGAGGGTTGTTGTAGACATAGGGCCGTATGCAGACTACTAGATGTATAACCTATACGTCCGGTGTTTAGAGTATTTTCCTACTGCGCATACGTAGTACATTTTTTACATTATCTACGTATCTTTTCCTTTTACGTAGATTGCGTTAATGCGGTCTGAAAGGCTGCATTTACACAATCTACGTCAGGAAAAGATATGTAGATAATGTAAAAAATGTACTAAATATGCGCAGTAGGAAAATACGCTAAACACCGGGCGTATAGGTTATACATCTGGTAGTCTGCATACGGCCCAATGATAGAAACACACACAAATGTAAAAGGGGATTTCTTGCCACCTATTATTTGTTTTAGTAATAAAATTATTGTGTAACACACTTGCATTCAAAATAATTTGGGTGTGAAAAATGGAACTTGTGTTTTAACGATCACATCCATTTCATGCTAGTTGTCCATTCTATATAAAGGCATTGGGGAATTGTATGGTGGCTTGTATATATCTTCTACTGTTTCTATGCTGTATTCAGCTCTCCCAAAACTGAGATTAAGTATGAGGTCTTGGTCACTGCCATAGTGGCATTTGGCAGTTGAGTGGCCCGGGGCAAGTCCTACTTGTGACTCCCACCCCTTCTTTACCGGCACATGTGCATGTCAGACGCCTGCACTGTGCATGTGCTGACTGGCAGCAGATGATTGGATGTTTATAAACCGCACTGAGCGCTCAGCACTGTTTATAAACAACTTTAGCAACTTACGCCACTGCTACTTTACAGAGCCACGGCCGCTTGCTACAGTATGTCATTAGCGTGCCACGACTGTATATGATGCTTCCAGGGAGTAGTAGTGTATGAGTATGGATAGCAGTTCTACTTTCCCTCAGCATTATACGCAGAGCTTCTGCACGTTTATCATGGTCCTGGCTCTGTGGCATGAAACTGGTGCTCGATTACGACTACTATGTATTTATGGCAGGCGGATGCGTAAGATCAGCATTTCTGTCGATCTGCGCATGTGCCAGGCAGAAGTTGCCCGATGTAGCTAGGATCGGGCGTCCCTTATTCTTGCATAGTTACGGTTGAGGGGGCATTCCTTGCCGTAACTATGCAACAGTTAGGCAAGGAAGGTGGGGGGAGGCAAGGTAATTTGGGCGGGTTTGGCCACTTACGCTCCTGTGACCGGCAAAATTACATACTGTTACGCTGGCTGAAGTTAGGGTTGTCTTCAGCTGCCGTAACAGTGTGTATTTACGCCGCTCACAGGGGGAGTGTCAGGGGGAGTGCATGCTGACACGCATAGGCGTAGTTCTGGATCGGCTCATATTTTCTAGCCTCTGGCCCAATCACCATGAAATAGTGACTGACCCATCAGAATCTCAAAGGTTAAGCAGTATGAAAAAGAAACGTGGCAGGAAGTGTTAGGGGTAGACCTTTAGGCTGTTCATAGGGTGGATCCTTTGACTGTTTCAAGACTACAGTGTATACATAATATGTAAGCTAAAAATTGTGCTACCAGGACACTTCCGATGCCTAATATTAAGTTCCACTTTGTAGCCTAAATGGAAACAGTCAAAATGCCAAAATTCCCACTAGTCATTAAAAACAACCCAGAATCACCAATAATAACATTTGCCCTGTAATAGTAAAGTACTGCAGATATGTTTACTATAGAAGATTGATCATCTGATATTGTTGACGTTAATCCATTAAGTATTTAACATGTAGCAAATATTAATGTACTTAGTCACTATGTGACATGTAACCAAGGAATGCTCAGGATTAACAAAATGCAAGGTTGAAAAACACAGGTTCATAATGGTAGAATAGATGTTCATTGTTAATGTTGTAGAGCATTTGGTTACCATAGAAACATAATGACTTGTGTTTAAAAAATAATCTAATAACATAATTCAGCAATGGCTTTAGGTCTTGAGTACAATTAAAAACAAAATACCACAAAAATAAAAAAAACAACCAATTAATTCACTTTAAGCCTCATGTCAGGAAGCTAATAAGAAATGGCTGGGGAGACACAGCAGTGAGGCCCAAAACAAGGTCTTGGGGTTATCAATGTAACTATAAAGGCTTGAAAAAATCTAAATGCACTACTCCTGGGGCTAGATTTACTAAGCTGTGGAAAGTAAGGAAAAGTGGAGATGTTACTTATAGCAACCAATCCAATTCTAACTCTCACTTTCATATTACATATTAGAAAATGTCAGCTGAAATCTGATTGGTTGATATGGGCAACATCTCCATTTTTCCTTTCCCTATAAATATGGCCCCTGAAATCCCAAAATAGCATGTGAAGTGACCGTATTGTCATGTACCCTTTGTAATATGTATGCGGAACAAACATTTTTCACCATACCACCACTGATGTACATTTTTGCTATTAATATACTGTTAATTAAATAGTTTTTCTCTTTTACCACCCACCTTTAAAAATCACTCCAATAAAACAGGTGTAGTGTAGAGATTTATAAAAAATGTTCTCTCATGGAAACATTTCACCTACAGTCAGTGAGTATACATTAAAAACGCCGCCTCTTTTTACATAAAATACTTCGGGTGGTCTTTAAAGACTGCACAGAGGCAATCTACATACCGAACTGGTACGTAGAATGCATAAAGGACCTACTACACATGCGCAGTAGGTCCTTTACTACAGATACGCACATAAGAAGCGACTGCTTCTTAGGTGTGATTCCGTCCCATAATCTTTTGCTAAATCAGTAATGATGTTGGATCGTTACTGAAACGTCACTGTGTACCTTGCTGTAGAGGAGGTACTGACTTACAACTACTGGGTAATAAGTTTAAGTCCTGTAGCTACCTAGTTTTTTTTTTTTATTAGTTTTATCTGAAAGAATGATTTGTGATATCATACAGTCCCTTGTAGCTGTGGCTTTAAGGCACTTTTATTACATGTTACATTTAGACCCCCAGATTTTTTTTTTTATTATTATTCTCTCTGCCATCTGGTATTGCAGCTAGTTAAAATACAACCTGGCCTAGCAGTGGTCATTAAAAAGTGTGCGTATACACTGAAAAAGTACAGATAAGAGACCTGCATGTTTACAATTAAATTAACATTACATTGTTTAATTAAACATAAGCATGTAGTGCGGTAAAACAGATGAGGGTCTAAAATATAGATATGTCAAGATGAAGAAAGTAAACAAAAACAAGTTCTATTTTATACTATACCTATTATTATAAGGGCAGAAGTAAACTTTGTTTTACCCAAAAAACTATTTGAGTGTAACATAATTCTGCTTTATGCCTTGAGTGATCTATCTGTCTATGTATCTATATATATTTTTTCTAGACAGGCATGGGAGACATAGATAGTCTTGTCTATCTCAAATCTGTCTATTGAATTTCTGTCTGCCAGTTTCACATCTATCTAAGATTTACTTAGAAGGACAACTTATAGTAAATAAGATTGTGCCAGACTGAAACAGGAGGCGAAGAAACTGCTAGATGTAAATGTTTAATAGTCGATGGGACGTGAACTTCATATGAGCTTTCAAATGTTGCTTTGAGTTATATATATATTGGGCACCTACCTTTGTTGTATACTGGACATCACATGTATGGATTCTGCATGTGTGTAGTACCGTATTTCCCCATGTATAAGATGCACCTTTTTTAGAAAAATTCAGGGACTAAAAACCGGGTGCATCTTATTCAGGGTATGTCCGCATTGGACTAGCCTGCCAGGAAGCTGGGGAAATCCCTGGTGGGTCCCCAGTGCCTGCAGGCTCCATCGCTGAACCCCTGCCCACCCAGCCTTTGTTCCCCCTCCATGTACATCCATCCATTCCAATCACATTGCAGCACACTTACCTTTGCTCTCCCTCCGGCTCTCTCCCTTGCGTTGCGCTCTGCAAATGACGCTAGCGTGACTTAAGGTCACATCAGCGTCATTCTCCAGAGTGCGCCGTGGGGGAGATAGCCGGAGGGAGAGCAAAGGTAAGTGTGCTGCAATGTGATTGGAATGGATGAATGTGAAGGCCTGGACATGGAGGGAGAAATAAAACTGGGTGGACACACACAAAGAGGGGCAGTAAGACTGGCTGGACACTAAAAGAGGGGGCAATAAGACTGGCTGGACCCAAATAGAGGGGGCAATAAGGCTAAATGATGATTACAACTTGAGTTCAATAATTTTATGTAATAAAATTAAGGTGCATCTTATACATGGGAGTGTCTTATACATGGGGAAATACGGTAATTGGTAATCTGTATTGTAAAAATTATTCTAATTGCATAAGCACTTTTCATACATAAAATATAATTATTGATAATTAAACTACTAACTAATCTTAGTTTTTGCACATAGATGAATTGGAATAAATAACTCTGAATTGTCAATGCCCCCAGACATGGGAGTGCTGTGTGAGCAGCTGTGTACATTATACAGAGGTTTGTCCCACACCCATATTAACCAACTTCTAGTAATCATTTTCTGGTATGTGTTGGATAAAATACAGCAAGAATGTTATTGGTTGCTATAGGAAATATATTGTCAATTACTTTTATACGTTTTAGTAAATGTACCCCATATACTACACCGTAATGAACATTTTATTTCAAGGAATATTATAAGGTAAATGTTAAATTTACTTTTAAATCTTGCATTTTGCCTTCAGATTGGTCCAGTCATTAATTAAACAGATGCACTTATGCTGCGGTGTGACTGCAATTCTCTCTTTACGTATTTGGAATGCCTGTGGATAAATGAAGCAATGACTTTTTTCTCCTTGAGACTGAACCAAAATGCAAACGAGTGCAAAATTTTCCTCTAAAAAGAAGCAGCTCAGTGTGGGAAGCTTTTGGCATGGGAAGATCCAAAGAACTGTTGCATCTGGAAGTTTTATGAAACAGATTTTATCCTGTGGGACTTAATAAAAGGATAGTACTTCAGCTTCATGTATTTCATTTAAGGTCAATTGCCCTTGTACCATATGCTGTATTTTGCTAAAATTCTTTCTGTAGATTATCAAGGAATTCAAACTAACATAATATCAGACGTAAAATAGAACCCTTTTATGCAATGTCTTCTAAACAATATTGTGATTCTTCATACTAAATTTCATGTGATTTCACTGTAGAGAGCACATATTTTAAATACATTTAAGAAGTTAGACTTGGGAGGGATTGATTTCCTGTGGCTGCTCCCTTATGCGTGATGTAATTGTGAGTTCAGCAAGTGCTCAGTCAACATCATGAAATGAATATTATTACTGTGTTGAAAGTAGAGTTTTGCAGTCGTTGGTTACAGTTGGATTTGTGTTCATTGCAGTAGGCATTTTGGATAATACCTTTATTGAAGTGCAGTATACAGTATATTATACAGACAGTGAAGACGACTGCTTCAGTTTCAGAATTTTTGTTTTAATTCAATAGATCCCAAATAAATTAATACAATTCTGAATGAAGTTTTGGGCAAACTTAGAGAACAAAAAAGACACTTATAAAAGAATAGGCAATTGGGCTGATCCAGAGGCACACAAATCGCCATGTATTGAGCATCCATTACATCTGAATGCAAAACATATGCGGGATGCGTGTAAAGGCAGACACAACAGTACCTGTGGATGTCTATGCAAGCATGGCACACAGCAGTCAAGCTTAATGCATCTACGTGACCATAAACGTTGCCTAATTGCAGAGTTGTATGCTAATGTATATTGGAAATGGTGGCCATGATTAGTTTGAACCCTTCAGTCGCAATCCAAATACACCACACTGCAGTAATTCTTTTATACAGTACCTACAGAATGCTCAAGCAGTGATTCCATAACTTTTGTCTTGCATGAAACAAGTATGCTAACACAATGGTCCAAAAAGGCTTAGACTTGTGGCCGGTGCAAATGTTTTACAGTAAACTGTGCGTTCAGTTCTGGGTTGCCGGTTGCATGCGCATGTCTTACTGTGCACTGAGCACCTGCCTCCACCACTTCCCTCGCATAAAATGCACTCCAGAATGCAAGTGGTCACAACACCAATTGCGTTGGGATCTGGATTGCCCACAATTGCATATGCATCACATCCAAGATATGCTATGTCATCGGGTATGTCTATAGATCACACCCAAGATATGCTATGTCATCGGGTATGTCTTAGATCACACCCAAGATATGCTACGTCATCGGGTATGTCTTAGATCACACCCAAGGTATGTTACGTCATCGGGTATTTATTTTTTTATTTATTTATTAATAGGTTTTTATATAGCGCCCACAGATTACGTAGCGCTTTACAATTTAACAGACAGTATAAACAACACTGGGTAATAACAGACAGACTGGGTGGGTAGGAGGGCCCTGCTCACAAGCTTACACTCTATAGGACATTGGGTTTGATACATAAGGGCAAGTGCTATATAACACACAATGGACTAGCCAGGGTGTGGGGCAAAAGTGCTCTCAGTGCTCTGTATGTCTTAGATCACACCCAAGATATGCTACGTCATCGGGTATATCTTAATTCTTGGCAGCATTTCAATTTTTAATGATGCTCTAGCCACCAAATAATGGCCATAATAGGATTTTTATGTAATAAACAGGATATAGTTTCCAGCTGCTGCTAATATGCAGGGACCATTTTAAAGATATCTTTTATTTTTGTTTGTTTTTCTTGTCTTTTCAATTTACAAAGTTAAGCAGAACAGTTTGCTTTTAATGTATGCTTAATGCAATTTGCACTCTTTAAAATATCTATGATTGCAAAAGAGTCTTAAAGTGCAATCAACTACATTATAATTAAGGTCATCACCGTACTTTCCCTTGTAATTATTTGATCTTTTTTGGGGGGCCCTCTGAATTTATCCAGTCTGTGTTAGGCATTCATTAACAGGCAAGGTACACTCAGGTAGCCTGCTTCTCAGATGAGGCAGTGGTATTAAACAGCAGTAGAAGTAGTGGTTTAGTGTGAGATCTTATAACAGGCATAGGCAGAATGTAGTACTTTTAGATTTGTGGAACCACATGTGCCATCATTTCTCTGGTTATTAAGTTGCTTACGTCTGTCTTAAGGCATATTGGAGCACAGGGTGCAAGAACAACCTGTGAAGTAAACACATTGGGTCTGACTCAGCCGTCATTTTCCTGTGTTGAAGGTTGTGCATATGCGCACAACCTTCATACGGCGGCATAAGGGCCAGTGGCTGTAACTATAGTTACGTCTGTTACGAAAAGAGGGCTTTCCCCCCCTTTACGCATGCCGTATCTCAGCCGTAAAAGGCAGAGATAGGCCTGCAAATCCCTGCTACGATGGCGGCTGTACAGACCACGGGCGGCCATAAGGTGCTCGTAGGTCTGGATCCGGCCCAATGTTGTTGAAAGAATCATAACCAGTATGCAGGCTAGTTACGATTGAGAAGTGAAGGCTCTTGTTGAATTGCAGACTTAACTAAACTAAATGATGTGTTCAGATATTTGTATGCAATGTACTTTGTATTTCCCAATTTAATAAAAGTATTGTATATAAATGTTCTGTCAGGAGTTATTGCTGCATTTATTCATCTGTTTTCACATGTAAAAATCAATCTTCATAATTCCCATAGCAGTGGGATTGTAAACTTGAGAGGAAGACCTTCGATGACCTCTTGTTTATTTTGTAAGGTTACCTGGAAAACAAATTAGTTTTTTTGTAATAAGGGTTGTACCAAGAAATCTTCGACATAACTGAAGCTGGTCCACACTATACATGTATCAGCCATCAGTTGTACATTGTGTATGCATGTACGGGTGGCTGTTAGTCATGTCAATTGATCACATGCTATGCTGTCTAAAAGATTTGATGAGTGATACAGCACCCTTGTTTAACATTTGTAGTGTGTACGTTGTGCTGACCAAGCAATCAGCATTTTGGGCCAATGGCTGCTTGCGATATGGGGCGTGCATATGGATTTATGCAGCCCAAGCAGTAATAGATGAAGGGGATATAGCACAGGGTCCTATTGATTATTCTGCTAACAGCACTAGGCTTTGGGTTGGTGGAACCATAGAGGACTGAACCATAATTCCAGTCAGCCCAAGGCCATTTGGCACCATGTCTGGTTCACCCAGGGGCGAGTTGGTATATGATAAACCTCCAGGAGAGGTCTTAAGTTGGGTAGAACTTTTCATAGTCACACTCCATTGGTTCATAAGTAAAAACTAGGAAGGCAAGGGATGGGGAAATCCAATCGGTTACAGGCAGAAAATTGTTCACCTATCTAATTGATTTGTTTTGCTGTGGAGAGGCCATGGGGATGGGATCAATGTGGAGGGATAAATTTGGAGGCATAGGAATGTCCATATGTATTACAGATGCAGTTCTTTTATGCCTCTTCGTTTTTTCCTAAAGTACATACCCACCAGATGTGTGAAAATGACCCTAAT
This sequence comes from Limnodynastes dumerilii, assembly GCA_011038615.1. Classification (NCBI taxonomy): domain Eukaryota; kingdom Metazoa; phylum Chordata; class Amphibia; order Anura; family Limnodynastidae; genus Limnodynastes; species Limnodynastes dumerilii. The sequence goes on from WWET01000510.1 coordinate 327,935, forward strand.
TCATTTCATCTGTCCAAGATAAGTTAAATCTCATGCAGATTCTTGGGTGTTACCAACGACAAAATAGTTAATAAGTGTTTAACTCTTTTTAGAAATAGAGATGTTTCTAGCATCTTCTAATCATTACTTCCCATTCCGTTTATCTAAATTGTCTGCTATGTCAGCCAATCCGTCTTTTGTATAAGCTATCCAGTTCCATACAGAGTAAAATTTGGATTTTACAGAGTGATTCTTATGTGGTCAGAGAGGTCTGTTATGATGGGTAGAAGTGACAGAGCTACAAAAATAAGGAGAGCTGACTTACTTGGTGTCCCATGCCGCACATAGATGATGGTGGTGGCATTTTGCTGTTTTGGTGCTGCAAGTAATGCAAATGAATACTTGCCCAAGGAAGTTTATATGCTCAATACTGTGTGTCCTGCATGCTTACGCAAAAATGGACATGGCTGCACAATAACGTTAATCAATGAGGAATATTATTACATGTTTTTTAAGACCTTGTAAAAAGTTTGTTTTCAGTCACATATGTAAACTCGTTGAGCCGGATCCAGACTTCTTCTTTTTCCATTACGTTGTTCATAGTTTCTTCCTTTATCTTCTGTTCTGTTGAGGCTTGTCCCCTGCGCTACTGACAGCCTCAGCAGTGCAGCCTCAGCAGTGCTCAACATACAGTGTATGAACTGGGGGAGAGGTGCCATCTACTGCATATACTATAAGCTGAACCGGGACCTCAGTGCTACCAGCTTACACATGCACTGTATGTTACGTGTCGCTGAAACTTCAGTACCACACATGAGCCTGGAAAGCTTTCTTTTTTTTTGTTTAAAGCTATCTGCTTTATATACTATATGTTGAGCACTTACTTTGCTAAGGCTTATCATTAAAAATAATAATAATTTAAGCAGCCCAGACGACCTCCACACACTCCTCTACTTGCACTCTGAGCAGTAGCACTGGTTGTACCACCTAATTACGGCCCTGTGTACAACCCAATCAGAATGCAATCTGCTCTAAACAGACTTCCGATAAATGACTCCTCAGACAGTTTCTGGATTCGGGGGCGTGTCTGGGTATTACAGTGTAGGTATTTTACTGGACTGTGATCAATCCAGACAGAATATTCAGACTGCCACCATTTTTGTACAAGCCAGAAAACTTAAGCTGGGTATGATAAGTTTGTCCGTGCAAGGGGAGGGGTTAGCATTGGGATTGGTAACGTGCTTATCCCTGCGCATCCTGCATTTGATTTCCAAACTAAAACATTGGATCTTCTGATTCTGCTCCATTGTGATTACCACAGAGGTACAAATGTTTTTCAGATAATAATCTTGTAATTCCATTTCTTCTATTCCCTGCTGTACAATATCTGTAAATGATGTATTTCTGGAAGCATTTCTTTAAGGTTAATAGATCAGAACATTTAAAGCTGCTTTCTGCCAGAAAATGTGTACAACTTTGCACTGGGTTGCGCATTTTGCATAAGGCATTGTTATATTGCTAGAATGGAACACTGGAACCAAGAAAAGTATCTTGTAAAGTAGGTTTTACAGAAGAATTAGTAGAAGTGATTTAGTATCCGCATGTTTTTCAGTAATGGCATGGGGTTTTTTTTCTTAGATTTTATATATTGGGTGTACTTTAATGAATAAGGCTATCCCTAATCACCTGCTGCACCGTATGATAAATTAGACTCTGGCTTTGCATTATCCTTGGATGCAGGTTTAGCAGTATGCATGCATCTTCAGTGACCTACTTTTGAAATTTGTAAATTGCTGTTCTCATCCCTCTAGAAATATATATAAAAAAAAAGTTCAAGATTACCTGCAGAAAAAATGTTTACTTCAGCAATTTACTGTTACAATAATGTACATCGATAAGTATTCTTGGCAGGCCAATGTTTTTCTAAAACAAGAGAGTGCACAATAGACTGTAGCAGTATGGTAGCAGAAATTCGGACACTGACACAATAAAATAAGCTGCAGCCTAGAGTTTTTGCTAGTGGAGGAGCATTATTTGTTTTTGACATCTGTTATTTTATGTATGCAGTGCAGCTGTAGAGTTCAGAATAAATGTAAAAAAAAAGTCAGTGTTTTAGTTTGTTTGTTTTGTTTCCTTATGCAGTAACACATTTTAAGGATGCTGCTCATAAATAGATAATGGTTAAGCAGTTGCTTTACAAACCAAGGTAATGAGTTTATCGCAGGAAGGCCAGGCCAGTATCCCAGTATTGGAGCTTGCAGTATTTTTCAGCCGTAACCATAATGACTGTAGCACATAATGGAAGACAAAGATGGAAACTGTTAAAAGGGAAAACAGGTGTTGTGTATCACAGTCAATGAGATGTTTCCTTTTATTTGCAAACTGAAATGGAAAACAAATGTTATAACCTGATTGGCTGTTCTGGGCGTCTCACTTTTGTTCCTAGTTGAGTGGAGTAATGTGTATTTATTTTTTTTTATTTATTTTTTACCAGCTATGTAAAACCAGGAAAAATTGGCAACAAACTTTAGATGTGTAGGAGTATTATTATTTATTACTGTTGTTGTTGGTAGTAGTAGTAGTAGTAGTAGTAGTATTAGTATAATATTCAGTGACCTGAAGTTTTTATTGCTTATAAGTACTATGCAAAAGCTATACCATTAGTACAGGCTGGGGTTGATCTGTAGGTGTACAGCATACATTTCTATGTGCTATTGGTATTTTTTTCTAGTTTTATTACTAAAACCATCTGTAGTTACAGATATTTTTCTGATTGGTTGACCTCAAATACAAATATTAAGACTAGTAGTAATAAAACGCATGCTCATTGCTTTTCATCTGGCTGCTAATGTTAATAGGCCTGATTTCTGTATGCTCAGAGGTCTGTTAGTCTGCAAGAGGTGGAAGTGCATTTCCCTGTCACTCCCCTTTCTTGTGCGGAGCTCTGGACACGTGTCTACAACCCTACTTTAAATTCTCTGCACAGATCTGCGTCCATCCGAACACAGATCTGTGTGGAACTGCTTACCTCCACCCCGGTACTTCATTCACATGCCCATCCCTGCCTGTCTGATGGGGATTAGGCATGCAGACTTAAAGTGCCTTAACGTCTGTCACATGCATGCGCAGTTGTAACATTAAAGGGGGCTTATGAGGAGCAGGCCCAATGTCTTAACTGTATATGTATTGTTGCCTTTATCATCTCTACTTCTGATTCGTTTACTTAGAAAAAAAACATTCTCTGTAATTCTGTGAATACGCACTAATAAGTGTGCCGGGGAGGGGTTACCATAGGCACAGTGTAGCTGAAAAATTAGTGAGTTGATACTGTTGATTTGATGTGTTTACATACATTTAAAATTAAAAGAAAAAAAAACAAATTCTTTTTTTCTTTATTAATCCGGAATTGTAAACCAACGTCAAAATGTTTTTTGGAATAGCTATCTTTTATATTTGATTATAAAAGTGATTCAAGCCATCATCTCCCTGCATGAGTATAGAAAAGGACATTCCTCTGTCTAACCTAACTGTTGCTTGTCTTCTGCTGCCATTGCCATCTTCACATTATAAGCTAAAACCTACATGCAGCTCTGCACTCACAACGGACTGGATACAGATGTCTGACCTTTTTATGTATGGTTGGATAGAAAAAAACCCCAATCAAATAAAAAAGAAAAACCTATTTGCAATCTGCGATGCAAATAAAACCAAGCGATCTGCTTAAACCCCAAAGTCTGCTCTATTTAAGCTTTAGACTGGGGGCTACTAACAAGTGGAAGGGCCCCTAGTATTACATTATAGGTGTGAAATTGTACTGCGTCACGGACCAGACGTCCAATCCACCGGTTTTCAGTGCAACAGAGTTGGAAAATGTAAAGGTAGGGTCATAGGGTCAGGAGTCCATGTGAGTGAGGGGAGTGGTTAGTAAAGTGCTTGCATGCCTTGACATAGAGGATCCCCGTTCATGCTAAAGTTCACAAAAAGCTTGAGAACCACTGACCTCACAAGACTGGAATCAAAGCAACAAATATTGGCACTTTGTCCAGATAAAATAATAATAGTAAAATTATTATGTGTGTTAATAGTTTCCTTATCCCCAAAACAGTTTTTCATAATTCAGATTTCATAATATTTCCTTTATTTTGAGGCCCAAATGATGGATACTTAATGTACCCTTTGTTATATAAGTGTCTAATTAATAGAGTGCATGTGATAAATATACACATGTAAGAACCGTGACAAGAAAATGTAACCACTATGTAAAAATAGACATGAGATTGCTTAACAATGGATTGAGTGGGTGGGATGACTAAAAAAGTTTCTCGCTATAGAATGTAAGTGTAAGAAATGAGAATTTGTTTTATGCTTCTAATAAATGAAGGGTATAAATGCTCTTAAAGATCTTATATTTAGTTTCACTCAACTGTT
>WWET01000510.1:345074-368119 GCA_011038615.1 Limnodynastes dumerilii
CTGAACTCTGCCCTATCTTTTGTAATCATAACTACATAACTACTTAAATGCCTCCCCCCCGCCTACATTTCGTAACTGGAGTGTATTTATGGCTATCGTAATATAGGCACGTCCATTCGGCCATAAATACGCAAATGTTATGGGCGATCTATTTTCAATTATGGACGCCATGTGTTGTGGCAGGAAACATCTGGCGGGCGCATGCACAAAACGTTCTTACAGCCGAAGTAACGCTTACGGCTGGCGTAAATACACCCCCGGGCGTAGTTCTGGATCGGGCCCAATGTACTAATAGGGTCTGATGTAGGTTAAGCAAGTTGAGTTGAGGTTTGCTGTCCCCCCTACCAGGGCTTCAGCTTTGTCATTTTGCATCCTATGTACCCTGACCAATGCACCCAGTGTTTGAGATGTTGTGGGCACTTCCCGTCGCTCCATAGCTGTGTTTTATGTTCCTTTGTGCCGCATCTTGGCATTGATTGCCAGCAATCCAGGGTTGTAATGTATGTTACTCTAATGTGGTTATCTATTTTTCTAGGTGCAGCTGCAGTAGTAATCTATAGGATTAGTTTTTTGTAGTATTTCTACAAACAGAGGGTTCAGGGCGTTGGATGATGTCTCATTCTCAACATTATTTTTGAAAGCTATGAATATTTTGTTTAAGCGGTCTGTTATACAGCATGACTGTATTGCATAGTGGTTCATATGCACCAACACGCACACACAATCAGTCTCTCCTGCTATGTGTAGCTTTCTGCTAATATTTAACTTCAGTTTTTTAGCTGTATTATTTGCACTATTCTTATCCACAATTTGTCCTTCCTTTTTTTCAAATGAGCCTTTATTTGAATGAATCTGACTTGTGGTTCTCAGATTATTGATCAACCAAAAAATGCCTTTTTACTATTACATATAATCTAAATATATAACTATATACATAGTAGGTTAAATAGAAGGGGTTGTACATAAGCGGTTCTCAACCTTTTTTTTTTTTTGTGAATACTATTTGCCCACTATAGAACTAGGTCAAGTACCACTTTGCAATCCCATTCTATTTGGGTTTGGTACTAATTCTCGGCACAAGAAATTCTGGTGGAAGAAATCCCGACATCCATATCCCTAAAACCAAAATCCTGACAAGGAAATGATACCTACACAAAAATCCCAAATAGAAAATAATACCGACATTATCAAAATCCATACTCAAAAAAAAAAGTCAGCAGGGGGCTGCATTTGGCTAGAAAGGAGTATAGTTTATTTTGACTGACATTAAATTACTTTTATTAACAATTTAAAAGTGATTATAAAACTGAACAGAATCGAAAACTGGGGATTAGGGCTACTGGTGACACCCCAAAAACAAACACCTCACTGGGCAGCCATCTCGTGGGTGTGTTGGAAGAGCTGGTAATCCAACTCATTGATAATTTAATAATTTAAAGATTAAAACCTGGGCAGCTCTTAGAACTTCATCTAATATATGATAAATGTGATAAGTAGAATGGTTTACAAGAACCTTTTTAGATGACTTGTAGGTGTGTTGTAGCTAATATAAATATAGCTAGATATATTTATAATATATGGTAGAATAACATTTTTATTTTCTCACTTTAGGGTTTGAAGGGGTTTTGTTTTACAGTTCATATTGATATTCATGTTGATTATTTTCCTCCTGTTTCTCTTAAAACTAACCTTTTTTTCCACAGGCGTGCATTAACTTATCTTTTCCCATGTCAACCACATACATCTAGCTTTATGTTTTTCAAGCTAATACAAATAATTATTTCTATTTGCAAAAGTACTATAGTTATAAATACCATTATAGAGTAATTGCTTTTGCCTGCCTTGCTCTCTGGACAATTGTATTTGCAAACATCAGTGTTTTGTATAGAAAAAAATCCCTTTAGAAATAATTTGACAGATAAATTTGTTTTTATATAATTCATTTTATGTGCCACATTTGTACAACTCCGTGTAAAGACTTAGAACATACAAACTTCAAGCATTAGTGGGGCTTGACTAATGTGACTCAACATCATTATTTCAGTACATTAATAAGATAGATTGATGTTGCATTGGTTCAGAATGGTTGATTTCCTCTGGACGTGATAACAGCCTCTTCTAATATTATAGTGTAGCATCTCTTTCAGTCAGACATCTCCCATGATAATAATGACACAAATGAAATTAATAGTCAGGTTCCTAATAATGGAGGCTAAATAAGCCTTCCATTCAAATGACCAACCACACTACTAATTTATTCTAATGGACATTCATATTGAAGTGTGTTCCAGGTTCTGATTTTTGAATGTTGCATTAACTATTATGAATATAGTACATTGTACAAATATACATAAAATTCTCATCATGTTATTTACTGCTCTCTCCTGGCAGTCAATTTTACCTCAACATAACATTTAAGAACCTGAAAGAGAATCCCAGGACTCTCATTTGACAAGCTTTGTCAGAAAGACAAACAGGCAAACCTGCAAGATGGCAATTACGACTAGATCCAATGCCGTATCCCCACTGTATCCTAAGCTTCGTATATGCAAGGAGAGGCTACTTCCCTTGTTTGTATGGAGGTCCGCTTCCAAGACCCTACGTTAACATTTCTGCACCGTCAATGGTGGTTATGCAGAAATGCGGATTGCCCGATTACAGTCTGCATCCCACCCCCCGCCCACAGAGTGGAAGCTCTTCCGCTTCCATCTCTGCCTCACCCCACCGGCATATTTACTAGCAGGACGGATCTGGATTCAGAATTCCACCCTGCTCTGTACAGGTACTTAGACGCCTGTGCCACAGGACCAAAAGGGGCGTTTTCTGGCTCCTTAGCATAAATTAGGATCCGGTCCTATGAATAGAAGTAGTAATATGGCCATTTTTAATTAGCCATATGACCAGGTCCAGTGACCGGCACATGAGGGGGAAATATTTTGTTCCTTTTACTAGGAGGTTTCTTTAGGGGGTGGTTTAGAGAAAAAAGTGTATATATTTTTATCATTATTTTAGACATAGCTAATGCAAAACAGGTTTTACAGCATTTCTTTTCCCCCCACTCCTGTGCTGCAAGCAAACATGTTCTGAAAGCATTTCTCTATACTTCAATGTTTATTCCCCAGAGAATTTCAAAACCATTGTAATGCGTTTCTTTGATTTGTTGAATCCAATGGGGAAGGGGGGGATAGGCCGTGTGTGCGAGGGTAGTACACTCCCCTCACTCACATGGACCCTTCTGTGGTCTGACCACTACCTTAAATCTCATGCACCCACCTGACGTAAAATGAGGCTGATGCGTAATTCAGAGTTGTAAGTGAGGGCTCAGCCCCAGTGGGGAGGGGGGGTTCCTTTGACGCTCCAGTTTTTTAATTTTATATTCTATTCATATTCTGAATTTAATACTAAGTTGAGAATTTATTATTAAATTGTGTCTGATTCTCACTAGCATTGAAATCAGATATAGTTTTAGCTGTATGTCTTTCATACATTATTAAACCCTTATTAATAATCAAATTTGTATATTCTCTTCAGTACCTTTCAGGGAAATGTGAAAGCTTTTAATAGCTGTTGGGTTTGGGTAGTGCTTTTCCAACTCTTCCTGTGTGGAAAGTGCATTGCTCTGGATATTTTATATGTAAATGGCTGTTTCTGTAATGGGTAATGGCCGATCATATTTGTAGGTCTGCTGATAGACAATTGTCTTACAAAGAATTATGGACAGAATGCTGATTTAATAACGATTGTGCACACGTAAATACATTCCTTACAAGTGGACTTACATGGTTGTGATGCTATAGTCCATGTGTGTGAGGGTATTACACTTCCCTTGCATGCACGGACCTTCCATGTTCTGACCCGTACCTTAATTCTTGTACAGCCGGCCCAGGTATAATGTAATGTAATATGTGTGTAATGCAGAATTGTACGATCTGTGTAAATCCCCATGCCCCGCCATCGCATGCTGTTGTGCAGTGGAATGCAGCTTTGATTATGCATAACAGGCCTCCACGTGCATGTCGCATGTGCAGGAGACCTCAGAAAGGGTACTTACACATTGGCCTTATTGTTATAAAATCTAGATCAAGGCCTACTGTATGACCCTATATATGTACCAATCCTCTATTTGTGAGTACTAATAAATTATGGTATGATAGCTTGCTTTCTTTTAAGTGTGACACCTATGATTTGCAACAATATTGATACAGGATACTATTTCTTATAAACCTTTAGGGCTACAGTATCTGCTTTGCACTATAAGTGACCTTTCACAGTGATAAGAGTTATTCTGTTCTTTAAATTGATGTTGACAAATTTAAGGTCCCCTTCCCCCCCTTACTATTCTGTAAATGGATAGAATGTTATATTACTCTCTACATACAGCTATGTAACACAGGTGCCATATTTAGCAATGAAATAATTTGACATGAAAAAAGTAAGAAAGATACACTCATATTATCACGCCTACTTTGGGCCACATGTATGCAGTTTGCACAGGTAAATAAATGGATGGATTTGTGGGTCAGTGATGGGAGTTGTTGAAGATCTCAGCTTGGAATGAGCATGCAGATTCCCAAAAATGACTTGATTTTCAGTTTTGTAAAACCCTGTTGGACATGGTAGCTATTGCATCTTGTCCTGTACTTCTAATTTGACACATATTTGTCTTTCCACCTCTGTGGTAAAGTAAATTTTTCAGCACAATTCAACCAATGTTAGAACAGCATTAACAAACTGAAAAGTGACACCCACTTTTCTCCTGCATACTGCTAATATGTCATAAAATGTCATGGAATTTGTGATTTAGAGAATTTCACTGGACAGTATTGGGTTTCTACATGTACTGTATAAAAAAGCGATCAATTCTGGTATTGAAATTTTTTTTTTAATGTAGACTCCAGGTTTTTTGACAGTCATGTTGGCACGTTATAACACCTGCACATGATATGTATAACTGCTTGTCAAAAATAGCCTAATGTAAAAATGTATATTTCTCTTCCGCGGTACTCGCTGCCTGTCTGATGACACTAAAAAAGCAACCATTATCCACAGGGGTTTCCTTGCAGCCACTAATCCTTCATCTGGTGAGACAGCAGGATGCGAGGTGACCTCCCCAGTAGATAAACTGGTGGTTGCTCCTCAATGTCAATTCTAGAAGGGGATTTGTTGAGCCCTAATGAGTAATGAGTGATGTAAATGCAAAATGATAGTCTTCCAAACAATGTGGTCATGCTCTGTCTTATTAGATCTCTCAACTATATTTAATGACCAGATACCAAAACCACATTTCACAATTATTGCCCAGTTACATATTCAATAAATACTGCATACAGTTACTTAGGGAAACATACTGGAGGGCCATGTTAAAGTGTCAGATTCTGAAAATGCTTCTGTTAGTAATAGGAGTTTGTAATGAGAACAGACACTATCTCCATCAGCCACTGGACACTTGTACAGTGACTGGTAATAAAATAACATTCTAAAATTACTTGTATCTCACTGTAACACATCTATGAATAACCTTTATGGACGCCCTTCTCAAAGGGAACTACAGTCAACTATGCTGTTTTAATAATAGAACATAAATGTAATTATAGAAAGCTGATTTCTTTGGACACAGTAAGTCAAATGGTTTTCATACTAATCCAAACAAGCTTGTATTATTGGCGGTGTTTCAGGACTTGTTTAAGGCCATTTATTTTCAAGAGCAGCAACAGTATATACAAGTGTTTTGTTTTATATTGTACTAACGCTTATATATTTGAGAGAGATATAAACAGTGACTCAGTGGGGAAATGTAGTTATTGGAAACAAGTTTAAACATTGCTGTCAAAGTGTCCTGTTGCTTCTACAGCTTAATCTTCGTGAAATCTGTATAAAGTGTGATAATATAGTACAGTTGCGTCAAATCACTCCTTATATCTCCATTGTGGATGTGCACACATTTTTTTCACTAAACTTTCACTCTGCATCTCTTCACCATTCTACTAAAGTTCTGTGCTGTATCCCTCTACTATTTTTCTATTCTGCATCCTTTTATCTCTCCATTAAACTTACGCACTGTAACCCTTTATCACTCCAGTAACCTTCCGTACTGTATCCCTTTATCCCTCCATTACACTACTGCACTGTACCCCTTTAGAATTATTATTATTATTAACGTGTATGGCACATGGTATCTGCAGTGCTGTACAATGGCAATAGTTACATATACAACACAATTAACAGCCAGGGTAGAACTTCAAATAAATAAAGAATACAATACAAGTACAATGCAAAAATAAAGTACAGTACAAAAATATCAGAAAATAAAGATGCAGGATATGTGTGTAGGAGCAGATGAATAAGGAAAGAGATAGACAGTAGAGAGAGAAGGTTGGTATTAATGAGGACAAGGTAGAGGGGTGATGACAGGAGGGAGGAGGGCCCTTCTCCTAAGAGCTAACATGCTAAGTGGGAACAAACAGGAGACACAAGGATGAAAATGGGGAGGGCAGGTAAGTTAAGGTGGAAGAAGGGTAGGCTAGCCTGAAGAAGTGGGTTTTGAAGGAGCGTTTGCAGGATTGGAGGGTGTTGGATTGCCTGATAGTGGTAGATTGTTCCAGTGCACAGGGGCCATTAAACTTCTGCTTTGTGTTCCTCTATCCCTCCATTACACTTCTGCGCTATACCCCTCTATCCCTCCATTAAATTTTTGCTCTGTACCCCATTATCCCTCAACAGAATTTCAGTCCTACCACCTCTTTCATCCTTGCAATAATTTTAACACACTGCATACTTTTGCTCCTTCAACTCAAGTTTCTTATTATATTCTTCTTTTCCTTCTGCTAAACATTTGCAGTCCATTATTTGTTTCCTTCTTCCAAACTTTCCTCTGTCAACTTTTAGTTTCCATAGGCAGTGAGGTTCTTTTGCCCACTGTAACTTTTGCTGCAGTCTACAAGATACTTATACTGTGGTTATAAGAATTGTCCTGTGGACTTATCAATACAAAAGGGGTAGTCTGATTTTCTCTACACCAGGGGTTCTCAACTGGTGCTACTTTGACCACCAGTTAAGGCCAAAAGCAAGATTTTAAGGAAATACAACAGCATATGATCAAAGACATAAGTAATAAAATAAAATATCTTGGTGGCTAAATGGCATATGTAGAAAATCCACCCTTATATCACTACAAAAATATGTAAACAACAACATAAAGCCTGAAAATATACACACAGGTAAGAGTATTTTGTCTGCTCTATCCTGTGCATTTTCTGTAGCACCTACATTCAATACAAAATGCAATGCATTGTAAAGATACCAGTTTGCTTGGTGTACATATGAAAATTCATCTAATGTTTATTCTTTTCTCCTCTGTCCATCGTTACTTAGAGTAGCGCAATAATTTGCATTCAAAATGAATTATTTCCCATTAATATTCAACCATCTGCATCTGAAACTGAGCGGAGCTCTGTAGTTATATTTAGTCCTCCACTAGAACATGACTGGAGACAACAAGACTCAAATAGCCTCTTTAGTTTGGTGAACAAAAGGAACAGCTATAAGGCACATTAGGACTGCAGTTCATTTCCGTGAAAAGGCTCAGGTATCATGTCTAACTTTCCGGGTTCTCATCTATTGGAGACAAGACACTTCTAAATGTGCTTTCCACCTCCTAGGCACAAAGCAGCACTTGAAAAGCAATTATTAAAATATAATTGTGTTGTAACCCATGGCCATCTCAGCAGAGGAAATATTTCCAAATCATTTTACATTATACAATGGTACTGTATTGCACAGCTTTTTAGACCTTGGATACAGGATAGAATTCAGGTTATATAATGGTTAAGAACCTAAAGGTTATACAATACACAGCAGATTATAACTTAATATCTTTTGTTCTGAAATTTAATACAGTATGTTCTGATTTTTACCTGCATTTTATAAAAATCTTTGTTTACAACAATCTAAAGTAACAGTAAACATAATTTTCCAGCATATGAATGGAAAGGCTACTAATAATATTCAAAGTTATGTGTCAAAAGGTTTCAGTATCTTAACTCTTCACACCCCTAGTATGTTCAGCTAGGAATATAGGACCAGATCCAGTGTTAGTAAGGTTACGCAAAGGTGCATAAGTGGCATGATTTGACTGGAGGGCGCATGCTATTGCTACGATAGTAACACTAGTGTGTCTCGGAAATAGGTTGTGCTTCCTAAAGTGGGTGGGATGAAGCAGTGGGGGGCTGGGTATCACACACATGCGGCTCAGCGGTCGTACAGACCCTCTGATCCGCACGCCTTACTTAAGGCAGCGTAAGCTGCCATAAAGCCTGCACAAGAGAGGGGAGTGACAGAGAGCGTTCACTCCCCTCTCTCTGGCAGACGGACAGATTACTGCATGCACGGAAAGTGTGCAGGTGTCTGGATCCAGCCTCTAGTATGAAAAATATTGCTCAATCTTACCACCTCTTTATTTTTTTTTCCATCTTCTCAAGAACATTACGGTTGTTCTGGGTTTTTTTAAATTAGGTAGTGCTAAACAGAAATTAATTGGACTGTATGATTAATAGGTAGTACTAAGAAGAGTTCAGTTAGTCTGATTGTTTATTAGGTAATGCTAAGTAGATTTCAATTGGTCTTGTTCATGTTAATTTTTAATCTAGTAAGGAAAAATGCATGGCTATCTTTGGTTTCAGCCAAAAGGATTACCTGGCTGGGGCCCAGGAGTGTCTGTCTGCACCCTTAATTACCAGTCTTGTGTTGTGTTTCATTTTATTCCCCATAGTATTTCCCCCTAGGATAAAAAGTGCCAGCTAGCCCTTGTGTATGATAAATGCCAGTTACTGGCTTGTAACTGTATGGGTGTATTGGTGTTTATTGACTTTATGCTAAGGTTTTCCTGTTTTATCTTTCTGCATATAGTGAAATATTTGTAATCAGTTTTCCTTTCTTCTAGGGTGTACAGTATAAGTCATTGATTTCCCATATTTGACATATTGTGGGAAGTAACTGGTATAAGCTTCACACAGTCCTGTAGTTTCCATTATATTATATTCTTATTTTTTTTTCTTTTAAATATATTGTTAGAATTTTTCTACCACAGTCTGCAAATTGACGTAGGGCCTAAAGTAAAGTGAATGCACTTTAACATATTTATTTTATGGAGGTAGTCAGACAGTATCACATAAAACTTGATTGCTCTTGATTTCACATTCTTGATCATGGATAAGCAGAGGTCATGGTGAAATATAAGCTGTAAGTCAGCCTTTTATATGGCTTTGGCTAATATGTAACGTATAATGTTGATATCAAATGCTATGTGACATGCTCATGTTTGTTTTCCTGTTTCCCTAGGGGAGAATGTTAGATAAATGTATTAAAGTTCCTCCTACTTTTCTCCCACCCCCTCATAAAAGTCTTGTTTATGCCATTGCAAGGAAAACATAATTAAGTTTATAATAGGTTGATAGTCAACCTCAACGAGACTTTATTTTAGTATGCTTGTTAATGTAAAACCAGGGATGATTAACCGGAAAGTTCATAAGTGATTTAACATTTTGTAATAGAACAATAGGAATGAGCTTTGCATTATTAAACTTTAAAACAAAATGGGCCAGACACAGAGATCTAATTTGTCCCATTTTATGTGCTCACAAATCCATGTTCCTCAATCAAATCTTAGAATCCAGGATTGGGCATTTTCCGATCAAATGATTCTAGAAAATTCTTCTTTTGCGGAAATCTGTATCCAGACTGGGTTCCATTCTCTGCTGCCAACACCCACAGCTAATTGTTGGCTGTGTGTGTATTTTAACTTATGGCCCCATTTAGAAATTTGCCTCGAAACTCGCCACCGAACCTGCGTGTTTCCAATGCTTTTTGAGCGACCAGACTGGTTAGTGCAGGGGAGGGGATGGGTGGGAGAAGGAGACACTTAGGGTTAGGCTGCCGGAAGGGTATGGTACTAAAAGGGGACATTTGGGGTTAGGCTCTGGGGAGGGGATGGATCGCAAAAGAGGAGACTTAGGGTCAGGCTGCAGGGAGGGAATAGATGGGAGAAGGGGAGAGTTAGGGTTAGGTTGCGGGGAGGGGATAGAGGGAAAGACTATGGGAAGGGGAGTCTTAAGTTTAGGCTGTGGGAAAAGGGAGTCTTAGGGTTAGGCTGTAGGGAAGGGAGGGTTAGGGTAAGAATAAGGTTTGGGATTAGGAAAATAGGGATAGGTGCTTTGCTTGTCTGCAGTGAGGCAGGAACTTTCAGAGCCACTTTTCCAAAAAGGGGGGTCAAAAACGTCCCATTCTTAGCAGCAACCCACATCCATCCAGTCTGGGGTGAGGAGTTTGGAGCAGGCAGGATGTATAGAAATGGCCATTCTTGTACACTTGTTTAATCTACCATCGGGAAGATATCAGATGAGCAAACAGGTTAAGTGCAAGGGCTGTGGTGATGGGATTCACCTTTGATATGCATTGTGGTGACTGTGACATAACAGCAGTGGGGCTCATATACAGTTTTTACGTCTAAGATGCATCTTTCACAACATGGTGGGGAAGCTAGATTGTAACCCATTATTAAACCATTAAAACTTTGTTTATTTACCATTTAACAGCTGCTGGCTTCCTCCAGTGATCAGACAATTGAGCTGACATCAACCATTCAATTTGCAGTATGAGTTATACACCCACTCTGTAGGACATAGAATGGTTGACGTCATCTACATTGTCTGATTTCTGCAGGAAGCCAGTAGCTGCTCAATAAATAAGTAAATAAGTTTTAATTATTTCTGAAGCCCAATTCAATATTCCCCAGCAGGTTGGCTTCCATTTATGACTAGCCATTTCCTGATTTTTGGCATAGGTTTAACTGGTCACAACTGAAATGTAAGTATAGGGGGAGTGGCTGCTACAGGGCCTGGGGGAGAGACCATGGCAGCTGCCCCCTCACAGTACTCCAAGCTATCTGCCAGATGCTGGCAATTAAGACAGTGCTTATGAGTGATGTTTATAAATACATTGCCAGCAGCTGAAAAGCTTCTACCAGTGTATTTATAAATGACTCTCAGTGCTCATACAGTGCTGAGCGCTGTTTAGAGCTGCAAGCCAGCACATGAGCTTAGATACCTCCTCCCTCCTTCCCACATTCAGACTCTGTCCATGCCTTTTTACTATGGGGACAAAGCTTGTTAGCTTCCACTCCTTAGTTTTAAGGTTATGATTATGACATACACTGGAAAACTAGTCACCATCCTAGCTATTTGATGCTATAGCCATCAGTTTTAGAAAAGTTTTGAAACCTCTGAATTTTGGTGCCTGTACCAGCTTGAGGTGCGGTAGCATAGGTTCCAATGCAAGGTTTTACCTGATTCTCTTTTGCATTAGTTACAGTACATAATATGTGACGCAGAAAGGGATATCTGCATTTTGTCTGTAGCACTGCAGTATATAGGGAAACAGATCAATAAAGCAGTTGATTGGTTTAGTCTTCGTCTTGCAAACAAAGTAAAGCTGCATAATAAATATTTGTAAGCTCCATTTCAATTTTATTTCAGTTTTGTGTTCATGGTTTATGACAAAACTAGTATGTATTGACATTGAAACATAGGTGTTAAAATAACAAGATCTATAGCCTTAATGTGGAACAAAGCAGTTTTTTTCCAGCTGCCTTTTGTTCAGATAAGGGTGTTAATGATATGCATCTCCTAGCCTGCTATAACTTACTCACCTCTAACCTAGAGAGAAGGTGGAGATTATCCTATAGAAGTGTCAAATATAATATGCATTGAGAGAAGCAGAAATATGTTTATAGCTATAGTAACTATATACCATCCTGTTGGACTATTTATGACATAAAGCTGGATTGTATATTAAGCAGTGCCAACATGGATGAAGCAAGGAAAAGTTGAATGATTTGTTTAAAGTGCTTCTAATGCATGTACTATCAACAATGAAAAGTACCTTAAATACTACCTTGTGTGCTCTATTAATCAGTTGTGACATCTTATCAGTATCTTCGTTGTGAACAAAGTAAAATAATGTATTGTTATCCTATGCTATTCTATCAGTCCCTTGTTTACAGTCCTGCTCAGTGGGTCCCAATTATCAAAAAAGAAAATAAACTTTGTGATGTTTAACTAATACTCTAGTTATAAATGTGCTGAACTATAATTCTGTAGAAATATGACACTGAATGAATATGCTTTTAACACTTTTTTTTTTCTTTCATAGTTGGTTTGGCAATGATCTATTGCAGTATTCATGTTTGACAGACATATGGAGCCTATGGATAGGGATATAAAATATAGAAATGATTGTCTGCCATGGAGATGGTGTGATAACAGCTGCTATGTATGCTTTACAGTAGCTGACAGTGACAGAGCATTTCTGAGCGCGAAGCCTTGTGGAGTACAGTAGACAGTCTAGACAGCACTGCTGAATGCTGCAGTACTCTGGATTTAAACTCCTAATGAGAAAAGAGGAAGGAGGCAGACAGGGAAAGGCATCAGAGGACAGCAAAACACACTAGCCTGAGATAGCGACAGTTTATATAGCAAACAGAAATAGAACAGACTCAACGTGATGGGTGTGGTAGAGATCTGTGTGTTTATTATTACGAATTACCTGTGTTGTGTCGTGAGTATTATTGTATATTAAACAATTCTAGTTATTTTATTGAAACAGAGCTGTCTGACACTTGTGTACTTTTTATTATATACATACATGAAATACTTATTGGCATCTGTGTTATAGGTCAGCAGACTACTTGCAATTCTTTTTCTTTTTCTTTATCATTCTCATACGTGTACCTGAAAATCTACAATTCCCTCTTTTGTTTCTGGTAATCAGTTACCAGTCATCACTCATAGCCTATGGGTTTTAAGTCTGTTTGCATGCATTTATTGATGTAAATGGAAGCCATATCTACAACCTTGCCAAACAATTTATATTAAGCAACTAATTTCATTTACCCTTCACATTAACATACAAGCCTTGTTTCCAATCTGATGCATTGCTTATTCGGCCAACAAGACAATATAGTTGCAGTTTATGTACGTTTCTGCTACTAGTTTGTGTTGGTGAGAGCATGTTTTTCAAAATTATCACAGTGTTAAAAATGTATCATTTAAACGTGTAGTAGTTTCCCCATTTTTTACTTAGATTTACTTAGAGTTCTTAAAATGTTTTATAATATAGAGGTAGATCTAAAATGATTATATTGGAAGATAAATTCATTTATAATTTGAATTGAGAAGTAGAAACTATGAACATGGGGCTGGCTCCAGAACTACGTCCGTCTTCCATAGACGGACGTAATTCAATGGAACAATAGTTACTGCGCATGCGTAGTAGCTATTGTGCGTAATCTGCGTATCGTTTTGTTACGTAGATTGCGTCTATGCGGTCTTTTAGACCGCATATACGCAATCTATGTATCAAAAGGATGCGCAGATGACGTACAATAGCTACTACGCATGCGCAGTAACTATTGTTCATTGAATTACGTCCGTCTGTGGAAGATGGACGTAGTTCTGGATCTACCCCATGGTCTTTAGTATAATGTAATTAAAGCAACCCTTTGCCATAAGGATGCTGTAAAAAGTTGTCTTGTCAGTGATGCTTAATTTGTGCAGAATGAACTTTAGTCTACATGAGGACTAAGGGCCAGATCCAGACCTACGCTCGCACGTGTTTTTATGCTTTTTGTAAGCGTAAAAGCGCCTATTTGTACTTACTACACATGCGCGCGCCAGATGTTACGCAAAAAAAAGCTGAGCGTATGGGCCTTGAGCGTACCAGCATCGTAACAACGCAAGAAGGGGTGTGCCAGCCATACGAAACTAATTACGCTTCGTGGGCAGGGAGAGGTATTTAAATCATACAGTATGGACGTGCTAAGCGTCGTAAATACGCATGGATGCTACAGACGCCTGCGGTTACGCTCAGAAAAGTTAGGGTAGGGTTTGGTCAGCGTAAAACGGCATAAATACGGATGACCGAGGAGTGTGCCTTAAGGGAGTGCTTTGTAGGCACACTGGCGTAATTGCGCTACGCACAAGGGCGTAGTATTTGCGTAGGTCTGGATCAGGCTCTAAGATTCAGATCTACTCTGAAGAGGGGAATGAACTGCCCTGCCCCTCTCTCATGTTACCTGCCATAACCCTACCTTAAGACTCCCGGGTGGATCAGCGATCTGTATGACCATTGATCCGCACAGAAGTACTTATACCCACCCATACTGTAAATCTTACTTTGTTCAGGCGGGCAGAGGGTATGGTCCATTCTGTCTACCCGTACGCCTGGAAATCCGTATCACAACATCTGGCACACACATATGTGGTCCTGGCCCTAAAACTCCATTAGACCATTTTCCATACTATAATGCATATTTTCTATTTGGCTAGCCATGCGTGTGTATACTATAATGTGTTATAACTTGCTTGACTTGGTCTCAAGTTTCCCATACACACATGACTTAAGCATATGTATAACCTCAGGTAATTGTCACAGAATAAATGCAGTAATATTTTATTGACTTGTGCACTAAACAGACTGGTACATGTTTGCTAACTGTGTATTATGGAGGGAAGAAATTAACAAGTACATTTATAGTCTAAAATATAATTATGGTACAGTTTGGCAATCAAGAGAAAGCCATGCATGTCTGTGTTACATCTCCTAGATGTATTTTCCTGTAGCTATTTCTCTTTTATAGATAGACCCAAACAATCGGATAGGTTTTGCAATTTAGTATTCCACTGGTGGGTGTCCCCCAAGAATGGGGGTCTTTTAGAGACAGCTGAAAGCTAATTTTCTGCTGTCGCTATTTCGAAAAGGCAATCAATTTTTTTTTAGAATGGGTAAATATGCCAATCGGCAAACTTACCCATTAATTTTTCAGAGACCCGACGCACCCGCTGCACCATCTGCACCATCTGCAGAGGTGAGCAACACTCTCCAGCGAATTTTAAGGGTTAGGTGGCGGGTAAGGGAGGGTCAGAGTATTGAAAGAGAAGGGTTAGGGTTAGAGTAATAATGAGGGAGGGTTAGGGCTAGGCTGCGGGGAGAGGAGTCTTAGCGTTAGGCTGTCGGGAAGGGAGAGTTATAGTAGGGGAGGGTTAGGTTAATAGTAGGGGAGGGTTAGGGTAAGGGTTGGAGTTAAATTTACACTTGCCATTCGGCGCAGAATCTTCTATCTTCACTGTATTGATTGTTTTGCCCCTCTGAGGCAAAAGCAATGCTAGGAGAGAATGGCCCTTTCAAAAAATAGCGGCGACCCACATCCACATTCCATCTTGTTATTTAAATATCATTGCATGTAGCAGAATGACATTATCTTACCATAAGTACTTGACAGACAAAGCATGATACTTTTGCTTATTTTTAGTGTTATATCGTTTTTTGTTTCCCTGTTTAAAACATTAAAAAAATAAAAGCATGAGAGCTACTATTTGGTACATAATGAATACAGCTGCATATTTATTTTTGTGTTGGTCAATAAGGAAAAGGACTGTATTAAAATGTTCAGTAATAAGTAAAAGCAGAAAGTATACACTCCTTGCTGAAATCCTGTGTTAATGAGATTACCCTCTGCATCCAAGCCCCATCCCTTTGACTGCCTAAAATAAAATGCATGCCCCAGTTACACAGAGCGCCTAGGATGCCCTAACTAGTGACCATGGCAAAGCGTCTAAAACCACAGGGAGAAAATGTGAAGATCCTAGAAGATAAACAAAGTGAAATACTTGAAAACCACATCACGCTTTTTAATACAATGCAGGCAATGTTTCTGTGGATTTTCAAAGAATCTGACTTTTATGAAAACAAAATCTTTTAAGAACAATCCTCCAAAGATTAGATAGACTAGCCCCCCTTCCCCCATGCCAGTTGTGAAATGTAATGACCTGGCACAGTGTTGTTCATGTGTGTTCTGGTACTGTATAGAAGTCAGTCTTCTGTGAAAACAGGCTGCGTGAATGGGGAGAGCATGCTCTGTTTTACATTAGTTCTCATTTGCTACAGTGTTCTGCCTTTGAATTGCTTCTGAGCCACAGTATCTGGCTGGGCTGAGTGGAAGTCATTTGAGGACAACTACTCATTCTGGATTTCTGCCATGTACAGTATACTTGATGATACTGAACAAAGCAGTATGAATCAGGGTTATTTACATAGTGTCAATGTCTGTTTCAAACGAACCAACAGGATAAATAGAGAAGCTTTTGTTAATGTACAGTATACAAAACCCCACTTTTACTAACAAATATTATTTTTTGTAAAAAGGAAAGAAAAACGACTTGTGTCTTCTTTCTGTATTGACCTTTCATAGTGATTGTTTGCCTAGTCACAGGGGATTAAGGTCACATGAAGAATATTTAGCATAGTCTGCTTTGGTAGTTTTTAAGACTGTCTTTGTTTCACTGGTTTTGTCTTCAGTGTTTGAGAACTGTGATATTCAGCATTTTTTTTTTTTTTTTAACTAAAGACAAAATATTTTCCAAATATCTTGCTAATAGCGTAAGACTTAGGTGTGGCAGCAATAGTTATATATGCTGTGGGGCGTTTTCCCCTGCAGGAGGTGGAAAATCACACCTTTTTATAAAATATATAATATTTTGCAGATGCACTAGGAAGTTTTATTTGTGAGCTGCAATATTTTTTATTCAATGTTTTTATTAACTGGATACTTTATGGGTCTAGGGTTAGTTCTGTGTATGTGGATGAAATAAATGGCAAACAAACTTTATTGCTATAAGCAGAGGCAGAAGAACAAACAAATAACACCAGTGAGCTCTAGAGCACAACTTAGCTGGGATCTGTCAATGCATCTCTAGTTCTTGGACCTCCATACTGTGCTAAAGTGCATAGCTTAAACCACCACATCTCCTGCTCAATTCCCTATAACCAACACCCCTTTACATAACTGGATTTACCTCAAATTGTACAGTTTTGGCCAGTACAGTACCATTTTCTAACTGACCTCTACAGGGAATGGCACAGCCAATGCTGGCCTAAAAAAGCCGGTCTCTTATACTCGCCTTCAGTCCTCCATCATCTGATATTTATAGCAGTGCTGAGTAAACAGACTCCTGCAGCGCTGCTAAAGTGACCGGCGGCTCCTCTGTAATTTTTTGCACTGACACAGTTTCACAGGATGATATAATAGGGCTATCTATGATATATACAGAGAGAGAGTGGGAGCGAGAGGTCACCATTATTAATATTTATATTCCTTTGAAATTGTCATCCATGATAGGGCTTTATATGCCTCATATTAACAGTGTTTATTACTCCTTAATTGTGTTCAAATGTCTAATAACAGGACTGTATAGCTTATTTAGCCTTTTTAAGGGGGAATGAACATTCTATTAAACAGACAGATAGAGGTCAACGTAATCAAGGAGAACATACCCCTGGGTAGCAAAAACAACTTCTCTAGCTTTTGCTGTGAAATGTTATATGGTGTAGCTTTAATATTCAGTAAACTACTGAAATAAAATCTATTCATAAAGCTCAATGTTTGTGTTCCCCTTGACTTTGAGCATACAATCTGTTTCTAAATCCTGATATATACATCTAAAAAAAACATTTCCAGAATACGTAAATATTTTAAACAAGAGATTTCCTCATTCATGTACTAATAATCTCCCACATTGATTATTGCAATGCTTTCCTTATTGGACTCCCCTACAGCTAGACTGATTTTCCTTGCAAAACACTTCTACTCTGTGCTGCACTCTGTCTCTACAGTGGTTACCTGTATTTTACAGAATCAAATACAAACTCCCTTTGCTAACTTACATGGACATCAACAAGAATGCAACTGCATACATATCCTCAGTCATTTCAAAATATATTCCAGCTCGCTCTCTCACAAGACATACAGTTTCGAAGAAGCAAAACAATCGATCCCAGGAGCACTGAACACAGTTCTCCGAATGGTAAGTATTACATTTAACTGCAACCATTTCCGTAATCCTTACCCTAACCCTCCCCTTCCATGACCCTAACCCTGCCCTCCCAGCAGCCTGACCTTAACCCTCCGTTCCCTGCAGCCTGACCCTAACTCTTCCTTCCCTGCAGCCTAACCCTAAGACTCCCCTCCCCACAGCCTAACCTTAAGACTCTCTTCCCCATAGCCTAACCCTAAGACTCCCCTTCCATGACCCTAACCCTCCCTTCCCCAGAGCCTAACCTTAAGAGAGGTTACTCACCTCTCCAGTGTGGTCAGCGGCGTGTTCGACAGACCTGGCAGAGGAGGTGACTTCCAAAAATGAATGGGTAAGTAATGCCGACAAGTCTGACTGCCTCTACTGGAGGACAAGACCCGGGACAATTGGGGGGTTCCATTCAGGTCTGACCCGGGTAGCCTTCAGTATGAAAGGTAAGACCAGGGTCTCAGAGAAGGCCAGAGCAGAGAGGGAGTAGGGGAGACTGGGATCCGCCAAAGCTGCTATTCTCAGAGTGCTGCTTTGGCTAACCAGTTGCAGAGCATGAAAGGAAATCCGGATAGCAAAGTAATTGTATATAGGGTAGTCTTAGTGGTTGAGGAAGGTTATTTTAGAACGGTGGGAGATAGAAAGTAAAGAACAGCCAAAAAAGGCAGCATGTTCCAATTTATTCATTTATTTTTACCATAGCACTGAACACTTTTGCCATACAAGCTGGCTGGTCCACGTAAGCTGGTTGTGTGATATATAGCACTTGCCCTTATGTATCATTCTCCAGTGTCCTATAGACTGCTTTTGGCAGGGCCCTCTTACCCACTCTGGCAATAATGTTTGTTAAAATTGTAAAACACTACGTAATGTGATGATGCTATATAAAAACCTGTTAATAAGTAAATAAATAAAATGGTCTGCAATGTGTTTGTTCAGTATACATTACTTTACTTTGTTTCTTTATAAGACTACAGGAAAGTATTTCCACATTTCCCCTCTTTTTGTCCTTAAGTGACTGCTAATTTTTCCTACAATGAAGCAGCAAGGTATGAAAAGCTCCTCTCTGCATACCACACGTAAGCAAAGCTTTTGTATTTGGTGATATGCAAATAAGAAGTGAAATACTCACACCATGTGGATGAATATGTAATCCAGGAAGTCAAATGTAGTTTAGGGAATGTTTGCTTGTAGATGGCTTCAAGCCCTTTAATCTGCCAGTACAGGAGATGACTACATTAATTTCTAATGTTTACCAGATGCTAATGCAACTAATGAGCAAGGTGGGAATACCTAAATGAAGAGGGAAATAAGTGTGTATAGTTCTAATTTAACTTTCATTTTAGTCAATATCTTAATAATGTTTATTTACTACTGATAATGGAATATGATACTTTTGGTGATAACTACTCGGTAATACCTTTTAGCCATAAGAGATGCACATATGGTAATTTCTCATTTCTTCTAATATAGAGCCAAGCCTTTCTTTTTCCCACCTGTATTTGGACACTAACTATGTTAATAATATCAAAACATTGAAAAACATTAACAAATGAAAAGGACAGGTACTGCCTATATACACAAAGTATCCTTTACACATGAAGGTGCTGGGCACAGCAGATGTTTACCTGTTTCATTATTTATTTATAATAGAATGGTAACAGGTTATCACTTAGGTGTTATATAGCAATCATTTACACTTATGGATCTTGTTTTTTATTATAAAAGATAAAAAGCTCTGTTTACGTTTTTATTTTTTTTAACGTACTGGACCAGATTCCCAGATGTGTGCGTAAAAAGTACGCAAATATACACATGTACGTTGAAAGGCAACACCCATGACATTCCCCTCGCATGGACGGATTTTCGGTGACTTACGCGTCCATAGGGCCGCACATTGGCGCCAATCTCCGAGTTTGTTTTGAAACTCGCCGGATTTACTAAAGGGCAAGTTTTTGTTGTTTTTTTAATAAACTTTTTATTGGAGCATGTTTATTACAATAGATATATAAAGTAAACAATGATATATTACCAGTTTAAATATTATAACATTAACATCAGTGTTTCGGTCTGATAACTTAATGACACATATATGGCTTGTATAATTTTTTTTTGTTTTTGAGTTGAGACCTTATGAAGGAAGAGAAAGATGCAATATATTGTCCCCAGGCCAGGGGGAGCACATTTTCAAACATTCCCTATGAATCAGCCAGGTTTATTGGCGGATCAGAAAGAAGCAGGCGTGTGCTATACCAGCTAGTAAAGTGGAAACATGTATGTATGCTGAGCCTATCAATAAAGCTTTCCCATAATGTAAATAGTTTTTCCGTTTGCTTTTCTTTATATAGGGATGCCTCCAACCATTCCATGCAGAATACGAAATATAATTTTGTGCAAAATAGAGCCATAGTTGGTGGATCTCTGCTGATCACATGTGTAAAATACATTTCCTGGCTACAGCTGAGAGGATTATTAATAAACTTCTACTTTACCTGGTACAATGATGGTTGGGGTCTACAATACCCATAATAGCCCAAAAGGACTTATTGGCACACAATTAACAATATATTGATTAATAAAACGCTGAACCCTCCTCCAGAAGATTTGATTATCGGGCAACCCCACACACAGTGGTAGAAGGAAGCTGATGGTGTGTCATATTTTGTCCGTATCAGACAGGCCAGCTGGGTGACATTTTTTAGGTGAGAAATACCCACAATAAAATATATTCATAAACAGTCCCCATTTTTGCAGTGAGTGTGTTACAGGAGTAAAGAATGACTTTGGGTAGCCACTCTATCGTTAAATTTGGGAACACCTCTAATTCGGATGCTAGTCCTAAAGAAGATCTATAGTAATCTATATCTGTCTTGAGCAATCTATAGTGGCTGGAAATAGTTTACTTTTAGACTAAGAGCTGAGTCAGTAAAGTGTCTAAGGGGTTGTGCCAGTCATCATCAGAGAAATCAGAGATAACTGAGAAGAGTAATGCATAACCTGATTTATTGTAGCAGGAAATTCAAATTTAGAATGAATTTGGTTCTTAGAGAAGAGTGTTTACCTATGTGGATCAACAATATGCCCTATGATTCACAACCCTTTGGTTTGCCATCTTAAGAATGGAAAGGATGCATTTCCATTTTGGAAAGCTGTGTTGCCTGTAAATGAAAGAAGATGGATATGGTGGATATTAAGACCCCTCTTGAATCGGATACCACGCCATGCTTTTCACGTCGTTATTAGAAGTGGATTATCAATTATATTTGAAGGTAGGTCAGACCTATGAAAATGTAAGACAGATGATAATTTAATAGTCCTACTAAATGCTTGTTCCACTGGTGTGTTTGCGTAATACTCTGTATTTTGTAGTTTCAACAAGCTGATTCTAGGACGTATATATTTCCAAATGAAAAGATAATTTTCAGCATGTTTGCCAGCTTTGTATTTCCACTGTTACATTAGTGATCAGTCTCCTCATATTTACTGAATAAAGAATATGAATATTCCTGGGTATTTATACACCTGGGTAAGTTATAGAAGTTTGAGCCCAGGAAGTTCCCAAGCCATTTGCCCATTGGGGTCTTATCTCTGGACTTAGCAACAATACTAACGATTTCATTTTATTAATAGAGAATTCAGATATCACCCCAAACTTGGCTATTTTGTCAAGAATTAATTTTTTTTAAATGTTTAGGGTTTGCCAAATAGAGGAGTAGGTCATCTGCAAAGGCAATTATTTTGGTGCAAGTGTTCCCTATTTCAATCCCCTCAAAACTGTCATAAGATTGTAACAGTAAAGGGTCTATTACCACATTGGGGACAGTGGGCATCCTTGGCGAGTACCTCTGGTCATTCTTACTATATGGTCCAATATAACATTAATCAGGAGTGTGGTCTTGGGAGAAAAATACATATATCTAATAAAGTGAGAGAAGGTATCCTCAAACCTATGAATTTCAAAAATTTTCTGAAGATGAGTCCCTGAAACTTTATCAAAATCCTGGTGTCTAAATTCAGCAAGACACCTCCTCTAGCTAAGTGGTTATGCAGCAAAGAAGCAACCACCGCTGCAACAGCAGTACGTATTCCCTTCACGGAATGTTGATTGTGAGTGAATCCCATTTGGTGTGGGGTAAGTAAACTTGGAAGCATTGATTCCAACTATATTTGCCAACAGCTTGCAATCCTGATTTAATAAGGTTATAGGTCTATATGAGGAGATTTGATCTGGAGTTTTTCCTGGCTAAAGTATAAATATGGTTTGGGCTTCCTTGAGCGTCTGGTAAGGAGTTTGATCTGCATATAGGGTCCGAAAAAAAGGGTTGTTGGAGCATTATTATGTTTGAGGAGTTCATAAATCTCTGACGAGTATTCATCCGGGCCTGGGGATTTATTATTTTTTAAGGGAAGTTATGGCACTCCTTTAAAGACCGCATGTATGCAAATGAAACGCTACATAGATAGTGTAAAATAGTTACTACGCATGTGTAGTAGCTAGAATCGTAAAATTAGGCACGTATGTTAAAAATTACGTGGTTGTGAATCCGGCCCTTAATGATTAGTTGCTGACCAACTGCCAGCGATTTTAGCAAACTCACAACCACTTCTATTTTCTATGGCGATTTTTGGCCAATTTACCAACTATTTTAAAACTTGGTCAAAAAGGGGTAAGCCTCCCACGCTCCACAAAAGGCAGTTACAACTGAATGAAATAAAACAATCTGTATTGAGAATCAAGTCTTAAAGAGGTGTTCCTGTTGGCTATTAATAAAATGTCCTAACTAACTTAGGAATTCTTGAAGTTTATTTGGTCCAAGGCTACTTCTTTTAAAGTCAGTCCTAATTGATTGACCGTTTAAATGCACCCCAATCTGTTTAGGGGTATAGTTATTTGTGCTGTCCGAATCCAAACAGAGGGCAGAGCTCCAGTGGAAGGGATTACAAGAAATTTTAAAACAAACTACTTAGTAAATCCAGAAATTTATGTGTTCTGACTTGAATAAATCGCCATGGGGATGTAAACTACAGTGATTTGAAAAATAGTTCAGCCCCGCCATTTAATGCACCCAAACTTCGGCAATTTTAACAAACATTAGTAAATCCGGCCCCTGGTATAATAGCAATGTTGTACCCATA
>WWET01000510.1:368162-388245 GCA_011038615.1 Limnodynastes dumerilii
AAAGAGCAAGGTTTTTGGTTGTCATTAATGATTTGTCGCTAATGCGTCATCAATACTGATTATCTTTTATAAACAACTTTTTACTCTTCAGTCATCCCTCAGTGGTCATCGCTCATAGCTCATAGCTAGTCCCTCATTTTGCATTAGGCATCATTTTACATAATGACCTCATTTACTTTATCACATGTTGCTTGTGTATGAAAAATTGACACTATACATCATTTTAGCGTGGAACATAGCTTAATACACATTACAGAATTGTTTGGAGTCTCATTCACTCCTATTTTTAGCTCTGTATTAACACAAATAACAATTTGCTTTCAGTTATTGAGCAGGTGCAGACAGTGATATGCTCACCTCAGATGCTTCCTGAGTTGTTATCCATAGGCTATGCAATTGTTTGTTGTCAAACATAGTTTGCAGCCAGTCTGCAATGAGAGCATTTTGGTCTCTCTTATATAAGCTTAACGGTTGTTAGTTTAACAATACGTATGTACAATAGCTACTTTGTCCTGAAAGCTGTTTAATGTAAAGCTTATCTAAACTCCAGCTTGTTGCAGAAATAAATCTTTAGTTTATCTCTGATTGTTAGGACTTGTTAGCAACGTATGTAATTTGCTATTTCAGATTTCACAAGCAGGAGAACAGGGCCCTCCTATGTGTGGAATAGATTTCTGGGCCCTGGATCCTACCTTAAGTATTCCGTATGCACAGAATCAAACGTATGGGCTTAGCCAATCCCTTACTGTACGATTTGAATACCTAGGCCCACCATGCATGGTGAATGAGCTTGCGCAGTACGAGCTGGCAGATGTCTTACACACCTAACATATATGTCACCTGTTTTAAGTCTGGATCCAGTCCCTAGATATAGTAATTCCTAGAATACTTACTTGAGAAACACTGTAATTGGATGCCTTTCAGCCATTTCATCTTGAATGTTCTCTTTTTTTTAACCTATTTTTTTCCCCCAAAAACACTTGATAATATTTTTACCTGCCAATAGAAGTTACCCACCCGATATCTTTCTGTTGATAACGCTGCTATAATTCCTACTCAAAAAGCTTGATTAGGTGTTATCCTTGACTCTGAACTGTCCTTTAAGCCCTACTGTACATAAGTCTGTTTGTAAATCATGTTACATACATTTCAGAAAATCCTCTAAGACACTGCTAAAACTCTATTAATCATCCCCTTTATTAATTATTGCAATGATTACCTTATTGGACTCACAATATAAAAGGACTCCCCTACAGTCCATATTGCCTGCAGCAGCTAGACTGATTTTCCTTGTGACTCACTTTTCTACAGCAGGTTTACTTTGTCTCTAGAATAGTTGGCTCTATGTTATAGAATCCTTTTATTAACCTACTAAACCATCAACAAGATTGAACCCACATATTTTTCTTGTCTCAAGATATAGTATAGTCCATTCTCTTGGATCTTCTGCAACTCTCTTCTACATTTAATAAATGCTCTAATACCTGGTTACAAGACTTCTCCTGGGTTGCACCCACTCTCAGGAATAATGGCCCGGATTCACAACACCGGACGTATTGCATATACGTCCAGTGTATCCCGATATTTGATACTGCACATGTAATCTACGTAACAAAAAGTCCGGCCCTAATTCTCCACTCTCTAACCTTTTAAGTGCTCCCTTAAAGGTCACAAGCTTACCATATTCCTCAAACTTAATCTGTTCTGTTTACAACCTCTTTGCTATCCAATTTCCCTTTCTATTATATAATTTACACAAACTAGCACACTTTCTCTTTCCATGCTAAAATTACCCTCAGTTCTGTTACTAACACTGCTGTTTCAATGGATCATACAAAGCAATGAACATTTTTACCATACAACCTGGCTGCACCATTTTGTGATATATAGAACTTCCCAGTAAGTATCAAACCCAATGTCCCATAGAATGTAAGCTTGTGAGCAGGGCCCTTTTACCCACTTAGGACCGTGTTCATGCTTAAGAAAGCTTTAAAAACTTAACGCTCCCTCACACATTACCTCCCCCTTTTTTCTATAAGAGTGCCCTAGGGATTCCCTAACTTCCTGGGCTTGTTCTCCTTTTTTAAGACTGAGAATACGAACGTTCTTTTCTATACCTCAGCTACTTTCTATACCCCTCTCCAAACACACTTCTTAATTCCTCCCAGAAGCTGGCGTGGCATGCCTCTTTCTACTTCCTAAAGTATTCAATCTACGTATCTACGTACCCATTGTAGGTAGATTGCGTAAATGGACCTACTATGCATAAGTAGTAGGTCATTTAGTAAAAGACCGTACTTAAGATGCAGATGCTTCTTAAGCGTGATTACATTCCTAAGTTACTACTCATTCTTGCTTTATAACTTTTAAAATGAGAACACGCGCTTTGTGATTTAATGGTTCTATATAAAAACCTGTAATAAATAAATAAATACATAAACACTATAGAACTAGATAAAATACATTTGATAATGTCACTGCTGTTAGTACTTTCATTGCCCATATTAAAAGGCATTTAACTTATATAAATATATTTTTAAACATGCGAGCAAATATACTTCTGTAGATCTTTTCACTGACCATTTATAGAAAGTCAACTGTTCTCATGCAATAACACATAATTGCACATAATTGCTATGCTGTTAAGCTAAAAAAAAATGGGTTATTATTGCTATGTATATACAGTAGCAGCAATAATATTGCATATTTAGTCTCTTTCTGATTAAAGATTTTAGTTTATATTCCCTACCAAACAAACAGGCTCTCTTATACACTGTTGTCCCAGTTATAAATGGCAGGTAAGGAAAGTAATTCAAACGTACAAGTAACACAGAGAATTAACTTGAAGCCATGATCCCATGGAAGAACACAATACGGTGTCAGAGTGTTGCCCCTATGACAGATATATTCTTGTGACATATTAGACCTGTGAACTGCAAATGCGTTCTACTCACTGATTGAATATGATTGGTTTATTATTGTTGTTATTATTATTAATAACGTTTATTTATAAGGTGCCACATGGTAGCTGTAGCGCCGTACAGAGGATTTAGTGGGAGATATATGTAAATATAAAGGTTTTTTTTTATGCTTGCACTGATAAATAAAGAAATGTTTTTGTTGTGAGTTTTGTTTTTGGCTACATTTGAGTACCGCTGCAATCAGTGTAGGAACAGCAATGCCTTAGCACCCATCAATACTGTGTTTTATATGCTTTTCAGTGACATTAGCGAAAGGTCAACAAAAGTACGTAGTTGGTTTATCCTCCATTAAGGGAACTGCTGCCACCTCTTACACCACAGATGATCTGTTCTGTTCAGTGTTATTGCCTGAGGAATCCACCGAATGATACGAGTTTTTCTGCATTCCTTGTATGATCTAGAAGATTAGATCATGTCCTCAGTACTAGCTTT
Organism: Limnodynastes dumerilii; assembly: GCA_011038615.1. Classification (NCBI taxonomy): domain Eukaryota; kingdom Metazoa; phylum Chordata; class Amphibia; order Anura; family Limnodynastidae; genus Limnodynastes; species Limnodynastes dumerilii. Next base: position 371,576 of record WWET01000510.1, read on the forward strand.
GTGAAGTTAAAGTGAGAATCTAATTTTTTGGTGGTGACCCCCAATCACTGAATGTAAGTGACGTATAAGGATTAATGTTTCCTGCAATTGCAGTGTTCACAAGTACTGTCAGCCAGATATGAAGTTGAGTTAGTGATTGGTTGGAGCATAACGCAGGGGGCCCACGCTGCTGCAAGTTGGTTGACCGTTCAATCATTGTGTACTTTTATCAACTATAATCACCTATAGATTCTTTTTCTTATTTGTGCATTTTCTTGCAATATATTCTTCACCTATTACAAGCAATGTAGTCTGGGGCTGCTGCAAGTGTGCAGAGTCACAAGTGAACAAAAAGAATCAAAGATATATGAAGGGAGTGCTAGATAGAGTGAAAGTGTGAAAATGTCTGACCACAGTGAGACCACTCAGCTCAAAGCCGAGGGATTCTTCATGCTACCCACAGAAGCCAGTTTTATATTTCATGCAGTTTTATTTAAAGCAGATAACAGCGTTATGCAATATTAAATCAAGATGTTTCTTAGGGAAAACAGTGATTGTGATTATTTGGGGGGGGGGGGATATAATTGTCTGGAAAGCTAATAGAAAAGACTTGGGCTACATCAGATGTGTCAAACTCATGGCCCCATCTAACAAAGGGAAGCAGGGCCGGCTGAAAAGAGGACAGCTCATGGCAAGCCCCTTTTCAGCTGTCCTGTATAACTACTGCATTGGCCGATAGAAGGAAACAGAATACTTTATGGCTATGCAAATGATGCTGACACACCATTGTCACATTAAAGATAGTGTGCACCGCGGAGGAGAGACATGACCATAAGGCATTAAAGGTAAGTAAGGTATAAACAGGGGAGGCTAGAGACTTAGTATGGGGAATACTGGGAGCTGTAGACACATGATGGAAGGCTGGATGAGACTTTATTTTTCTTGCAGCCCACACAATCTTATACATTGATTATTTGTCCCAATTAGGGTTTTTAGTTTGACATGCCTGATCTACATCAATACACTAATAATACATTAAAAGTAAAGGCTCATCTGGGGATCAGTTTATCTTAATAGATGTCATCTCCAGTCAGAAGTTCTTCTGCTCAGCTGCTGGTGACAGATCCACTCTGCCTCTGGTAACAAAGAAGACTTTCCTTGTCTGGTAGATGTAATAGCCACTTTAAAGTTATGTGCTCCATATAATAGTTCCTCAGGGGAATGAGGAAAACAATCTCTGAGATTTGTTTTGGTCATTCCCATGAGAAAGACATTGTACTGCCTGAGACAAAATGCATTGATAGCACGTAACTTCAAAGCCTCTGTGTTTTTGAGTGAGATAATCTTATAGTCAGAGTTGCATTTTTATTGTTATATTTTATTAGTATTGATTGACATTGATTGATAACTTTGATAACAGCATTGATAACTCTAAAAATATCACAGATTGTCTCTGTCTATCACTATTGTGCATTTATAATATAAATATGGATTATACATATTGAAAGACACCCTTTCTCAATTCAGCAATCATTAATGATAGTAATAGCATGCATTAAATAAGTGGTACACTCTATTCCACACTAAGGACCGGTACCTCTGCACGCTTTCCATACGTGTGGGGGTCTCTCCGTCCGAGAGAGAGAGGGGAGTGCACGCCCCCTGTCACCCCTCTCTCTCATACGGGCTTTATGGCAGCCCCCCATCCACACTGTACAAATACCATGCTTATCCCCCGCCCACTTTAGCGTGGGCCATCCAGTTAAATCAGGTCACTTACCCACCTTGCGTGCGTAAGTGACCTGTCTGGCACGGGTCTGGATCCGGCCCTTTTTAAACAGTCCCCCATTATTCAGTGGATATGTGTTCTAGACTCTTTAGGAAAGCTTAAAAACCTGCTTAGAACAAGAGCGTCATTTATTTATTTTTTATTTCTCTAAGGATTTTATTGGTACATTATACAAGTTCAGCCATGCAAGTTTTTAATCTGTCCAAAATAATGTCTTCAGTCAAGTACTTAAATATTACCTTTTCCTTTTCCCTCTTAAAAGGATTATCTCTAAGTAGTGGTAAGTTTAACAGTCACACGTGAAACTCATGGTCTGCAGCATTCAATAGCGCGACTAGTGTGACAGACCATGTGTTTCATTGGCTTGATGGTAAAGCTAACGGATTTTGGAATTCATATGCTATTTCTTTCAGATGTAAATGCCAGCAGTATTCATTATAATAAGTCACAGTATTGCCATTATCTATGCATATGCTCATTGGTTCTGCTCTGCCACCCTGTCACAAGGATGTATGTGTGTAAGAAAATATAAAACCACATATTGTTCATTTCTTAAACATTAACCTTTTGTATTCTGTTTTTACCTCTTATTACACCTGTTAAATGTGGTCCCCAATTAAAGTTTATAATTGCTTATGTAATTGAGCAAAAGTACAAACAATCTGTTTGAATTAGCGACAAAGCTTCACATTTTTTTTCAAAGACACTGAAATTTAGCAGGCTTTCTTGTCTATGTTAATTAAGATTCTAGCTAATTGAGCAATTTAACATTGAAGGAAGAAGAACGCTCCGAAGAAAAACATGAAACAAGTTATTTTTTTCCTTTTTAAGTATTTTCTACATGATCATTATCTTGTAAGAGCTTGGTATATACATTTACAAGTAAATCAGTTTTTCTGATGGATTCAGCGTAGCTGATTTTTTTTATATGTAATATCTGTAAAATAACTATTAATGTGCATTCAAGCGATTACTTGATAGTTTGATGATGATTAGCATCCTGGACCCCCACCCATTTTCCATACGTGCGGGGGTCTGAACGTCCGAGAGAGAGTGGGTTGCACGCCCCCTTTCACTCCCCTCTCTCATGCGGGCTTTACGCTGCCATAAGCCTGCACTAACTCAGTAGTGCGGATCAGCAGTCCGTCCACTGCTGATCCACAGCAGTGTGGGAGCCCCCTCCCACACTGCACACTTTGCATGCTTCCCCCCGCCCACTTTAGCGGTTGGAGGGGAAAGCACAGCCTATTTCCTATGAAATGGGGTCATACGGAACAAAGTTCTGTACGGTGGATTGTACGCTAATGTTAAATCTTTTAAGTACCAATTTAAAGTATTAAGTTGCCACAATATAAATCTAGGAATATAAAAATAACATAACACTATAAATCTGTAAGTATATTTTCTAAATTTCTGTGTGTTTAACATCCAGCCAATACCAATTACTATATGAATAAGGTATATCAGATGTAAATCAAGAATGGTTTAAAGTAAAGCTGAACAGCTGCCACACCCAGATATTCATGCAACAGGATCCCTAAGCAATAGATTTGCATAGACGACCCACAAATGTGTGGTAGAAATATCCAGGCATGCATGCATTCATTCACATTTGTACATGGACAGCAATACAACAATTATGGGCTACCTTATGTTTTTGGGTCTAGATCAATATACATAAAAAGGGGACATATGCTGTAAATGACTAAGAGGGACAGCTAACTTAAGCCCTTTTATTTCAAGTCTTATTCCATGTCTGAGTGGGTCAGAATGGGTTTGATTGACTCGCACACAAAATGTATGGAAATTGAACATCCAGTCCACTTCCTGTAATCAGACATTTATTTGACTGCATAGCCTGGTCTGTTTAGATCTGGGCATCTTTTACTTACGGATCATTTATAAAAAAAAACTATTTTTAGCTTTCTTTCAGTTATTTCACACTGTTATCTCTTCATGTTCAAAATGGTTAACTGTACCATGACTTCTTCCAACTTTAGAAAAAAAGCTTAAACACCTAGATGTGCCCTTTGGTTAGGTTGTAATGAGTGTACCAGTTTTCCTTTTTCCTTATTGAGTAAATAGATGTTTATGGTGGTGCATAATAGCAAGCACAGATCTACTGTTAAAGGATGATAAAATAAGTTTGCTGTTGAATTGTTTTCCCACACTGTCTGCTGCCATCTTTGATAACCCTGTATCAATATCATATATGTCATGTTTATTAATTCTGCTGGGATCACAACCTTCAGTGTCAGTAAGCAGATGTTGTGATTAGAGCGAAAGAGGAGAATGATTTATTTCCGCTTCCTGTGTCACAGCTATATGATTTATCATCGCATGAATAGAATGACCTTCAGTAGTAGCAGAAGTTTAATGTCACTAGATTCTAAAACCCTTTTGCACACAAGACGATCCTTTGGAAAAAGAGAAAGTTGTGCTTAAATTGTATATTCTTATTAATAGACTGGAGCTTGGTCTTCAGGGATGAAAGAGAGAGTTGTTTTTACTGTTACATAAGCACCATATGCATGAAACATTGCTTAGTTTGATATTATTAGTAGGTTGAGAGATGGCACCTGTAACCTGTGCATCCTTGAAATTCTTTATAAGTATAAAAGCCATTCCAAAGATATTTAAATGCAGTAACAATATTTCTTTGTTTTCAAGGTGTAGCTTGTAGTTTTATCTGATATATTTTGCCTGAGGTTAAAAACAGAACATTAAAGTTTAAAAAATTCCCTTTCTAGTTGTCTGGTGCACCAGGGAAGAAACATAAAGCCTTGGAGACATTCTGCATTTCAAAGTTCACCTCTAAAAACCAGACTAAAAATCCATCCTGGGTCCATATTGATTACTTGACTAATCCACATTTAATTTGTGTTCTATGGAAGAACTAGTTTTATCATTCCTTATATGGACCAGATTTTATTTAATTTTTTTTAGGATAAGAAGGATATAATATGCCTAACCAGTGTTGCACATTTTCCTCCGATTACCCACCCACCACCCATGTAGCTTTTTAGTACATTTTTCAGTTTTCTCCCTTGGAATTTCAATGTTGTTTTTGTTGAAGTACCTTTATGCCACATCTGGCTTGATGGTGAAAAGAGCAATGTCATAAGAGAGTTGAAAGCTTTTAAATAGTATAGCAGTATTGACCTTGTTTCAGCAGATTTTATATCCATTCTAGTCAGGTGGAATATATACACGCTTCTGATATAGTTTGGAACATTGTACCATGTTCACACTTAAGAATGATTTAGCTTCTTAATTATGCACAAAACGTAGCAAGGCAACACCCCTGACACAACCCCGGTTTTCAGCTTAACTGACTTACGAATGCCATAGGGCTACCGGTTATATGAACCGGTTTGTTATGAGGATGCAGTATTACTACTAATTAGCAACAGTGGACCAGAGCCACAACTAATAATGACAGCTTACTGTGCATTCATACTGTGCGCACACAGTACAGAAACATACTTATGAATCAGAACGCAGACAACCGATATGCTTTCCGATTCATAAGTGTGTCTCTGAGCGACATACATGGTGATGGGGAAGCACATGCAAATTGTACAGTAAGGGCGTGGCTAAGCCCTTACATATGAGCCCAGGGTCGGCGGAACGGGGTAAGCTCAGCGTGGGGCATCAAGAAAAAAAGAAAACAAAAGAGAGGCCAAGTAAAAGGTAAGTAAAGGAAAGCACACATAGGATTTTGGACACATCAGTGTGAGCATGAAGCGCAAGCAGGGTGAGCATAAAGGGGGGCACATGTAAGATGAGCAAGAATAGGGGCACAGAAGTATGAGCATGAAGGGGGGCACAAGCACAGTGAGCAAGAAATGGGGCACAGAAGTATGAGAATGAAAGTGGGCACAAGCACAATGAGCAAGAATGGGGCACAGAAGTATGAGCATGAAGGGGGACACAAGCAGAGTGAGCAAGAAGGGGGGCACAAGCACGGTGAGCAAGAATGGGGGCACAAAAGTATGAGAATGATGGGGGGCACAGGCACAGTGAGTAAGAATGGTGGCTCCGAAGTATGAGCATGAAGGGGGATACAAGCAGGGTGAGCAAGAATGAGGGCACAGAAGTAGGAGCATGAAGGGGGGCACATGCAGGATGAGCAAGAAAGGGGACACAGTGGTATGAGCATAAAGGGGGGCACAAGCAGTGTTGTTTTAAAACCATTACTGAATTAACAAATAATTTATATAAGAGGAGGCAAATTTATTTTTTGCAGGGAGGCGTCAGAGATACTAGCTCCGGCCCTGTATGAGCCTGCATTCCTTGGATGCCCTTCCACATGCAGATACTTAAGGTATGATTCTGCGTGTGGAAGGCCCATATGGGCGAGGGCTAGCATTCCTAATTCTATTTTAATTTTGGATCTGGCCCAATAATATTGAAATACTTTAAATATATCATATATTTTACACATATTATCGCAAAGTGTAAAGAACTATTTAAAATATATGGAGGTTTCATGGGGGTTTTCCGCCCAGTGATGTCCAACTATATTTAACTTGTTTTACATTTCACTTTGTTAATGACTAAATGCAAAAGTTAAGCCTTTTAGAAAATCTTTTTGAACTTACCATTAAATTTATGGTGCACCTGGACTCAATGAGAATACGTTGTACTTAATATATTATAAATATGAATGACGTATGCTGGCTCTAATCATGAAGCTATATAAAGCAACAGACAGCTAATGAATATGTAAGTTGCTTTATTGCTTATTTCTCTGCATCATATTAGTTGTATTAATTATTAGTTTGTACTTTTTAAACATAACATTAATTAATTAGAAAGATATTGCAATTGATTACTTCTCTCCATAGTGCAATACAATGAGATGTATTGTATGGGATAAGCCTTAAATACATAACATTTTATTCTAGAATTGAAGCATAAACCGTGTCTTAGTAGAAATTGCTGTCTTATTATGTAAAGATCTGGCATGACATGTTTCCTAGTTTATATAGCTCTCATGAGCATCAGTAAGCTGTTGGATAATAATATTTTCTTTGGACAAAGTTTGAATTTACCGAATAACATTACATAGGGATTGGGATTAAATTTGTTTATCTCTCTTTGCACCAGAAATGTTCACAATCACAGTCACATACTTTCTCATTCTTAAAGATGCGACCAAAGCTATAAGTATGCACACTTAGTAAATGAACAGTCTCCTTAAATTGCCTTAAATTGTGTATGTGGTGTTATATTGAGTTGTGAAGTTGGCAAGTAACTCTTTTCTAAATATTACATTTTGGCAAGCTGCTTGCTCTGTACAATAGTTTGTGACCTATTTAAGGGCAAGAAGTTACACATGAGTCATCTTGATTTCATACTGTGCATGAAGAATAGAACTGCATGATGTATACAAAAAAAAAAAAAATCTAACAGAAATCTAGTTTGAGTCGAGATTTTTTTTTATTTTTTTTTTACAAACAATGTAATTTTTTATTATTTCATTTTCTTTTGCTATCAATGTTTTTTGTGGTTACCGGTTTACCATATGTACCTAAAAGCTATGTCTGGACAAGCATCTTGTAATTATTCAGCTGTTGTGGAAATGCTGACCCAGTTCGGTATCCATCTTTGTGCATCTGTGAGAGCCATGTTTCCAGCTACCAAATGAGCTGTATAACTGAAGGGGAAAAATATGTGTTACTGTTCCTGTACTTTAAACAAAAATGTTAAGTAAATAAAAATAGAACTAATAGAACTAATGTTTTTAGATGCTTATATTAAGAAAGGGATATACCATGCAGACATATATAGACAGATATAAGAACGGGACGGCTCTGAATCACCTTTACGAACCTATTTCCTCAAGGGTCATAATGACTTAAGAATGAAGGGGCGTGCCGGGAAAAGTTTAGAACAAAGTAAAGAAGTTTCGGTGTAGAGAGCCGTTTAAATGAGGAAATCTGGGTGCGGTTAGGCAAAAAATTTTTTAATAAGCCATCCTTTGCACACAACTAAAGATAAGGTAGCAATAAGGCATTCGTAAGTCAGTAAAGAAGCTGAAAACTGGTGGTTAGATATTTTAGATTTTATTTTGTCACATTTTAGCTGCGCATTTAGTGGTTAAAGTAAATTCAGTGGATCTTATGCTCCGTATTTGGAATTAAATTGGGTTGGTGGCACAATAACATTTTTGTGTACACCCCTCAGAAACCCTCAAAAAAGAAACTCTGATTATAAAAAGGTAATAACTTAGACTATATTTATTTATTTATTTAACGGATTTTTGCATAGCGCATCATATTACCTAGCACTTTACAATGTTTTAACAATCATTCACATCCCATTGGAGCTCACAGTCTAAGTTCCCTAACACATACGCAGACTAGGGTTCGTTTTCTTTAGTAGCTATGTGTTTGGGTATTATAGGAGGAAACCGGAGCACCCAGAGGAAACTCTAACAGACACGGGAAGCTCATACAAACGCCACACAGATAAGATCTTGTCCAGTAATCAATCTCATGACCTCAGGGAGTGTAAAAGACCCTTGAGCCACTGTACTTCCCTGAGCTATATACATTTCCTGTCTTAGTAAATGTCAGCCTTCTAGATCCACCCTTATTTCTAGCGTTGTGGACAGAGCATTGAGGTGAGCAGTCGTGCCTTCGCCTTCATTAACTTGATTTGTGCTTTTGCCCCGACTTCACAACTTTGAAGAGCAGACAAATAAAATGTATTATTCAGAACATAATAAGAATAGCAAGTAGTATTTTAATATATCTTAAAATGGTGATGCTCAGTTAGTGTAGGAGTAAATTTGCAATTGATTTTCTGATTAAACAAATTTGTTTTGACTTTCCATAAAAGACAAAAGTGTACAGCTCTCTCTACAGTGTGCCAAAATATTTTTTTCAGGTTTAGTTCAATCTTTAAATTCAGTAAATGTGAAATATTCTTCAGCGAGGAAAGCTGTCAGTGTGTTTGCTTGTTTTGAAAATTGGTGCTCACTGTTTTATTACCAGCTGTTGACTGTAAACATCTTCCCTCCGACTCATCTGAACATGCCAGGGCGATCACACAAAATGTAAACATTGAGACTGCCGAAGGTACATCACTAAAAGAAGTAGAAAAGCTTATTTCACTTGTTCTATTGCTTTCACATCATAAAATTAACATGACAGGCAAATGGCTTGATACATTTTCTTTTTTAGTAGTTAGTTTTGTGCTCCAGCAATATGTGTGCCAAACCTGATAGATCCTAACGTTAAAATATGAGTGGTGTCCTCTGGGCATTTACATTGCCGCAAGATTCGGCTTGTTCTGAAATATATTTATGACATGCCAGAACATCACACAAGAGCAGGGACAGATCAATGACACATATTCCTGAATCTCCTGATGTAGGTAATCTTGTTAAAAGGGAATGTTTTAAAATCAAATACTGTAATACAGAAACTCTTTTAAATTGGGATACTGTAAATGTCATTCAGCTCTGTTCATATTAGTGAAAAAATCTGATACATTCTGCCTCTATTAAAGGAAATGACTGGTTGCTATAACATTTGGAAGGTATGTTTTGGTGCACTTTTAAATACTGTGGTTGGTAACTTTGTGCAGCAGATTTTCCTTGTAAAATGTATGTGTGTATGGCAATCCATACTAACCATTATTTTTTGTACTGAGCAAGGCAGGTGTCAATAGCCGCAATGGCTAAAATATTTGCTTATTTATGTGTCCTACAGTTTCTGTCATGGTGTTGGTGGCATTATACACAGTGGACCTGATTCACAGTTAAGAAAATGTTTTTAGATGCTTATATTAAGGAAGGGATATACCGTGCAGACGTAGCAACTTAATATATGCAATTTACGTAAGTTGGCTCTGAATCACCTTTACGAACCTATTTCCTCAAGGGTCATAATGTCTAAAGAATGAAGGGGCGTGCCGGGAAAAGTTTAGAACGAAGTAAAGAAGATTGGGTGAAGAGAGCCGTTTAAATGAGGAAATCTGGGTGCGGTTAGGCAAAAACTTTCTTAATTAGCCATCCTATGCATACAACTAAAGATAAGGTAGCAATAAGGCATTCGTAAGTCAGTTAAGAAGCTGAAAACTGGGAGCGTGTCAGGTGAGTCGCCTTGCTACTTTTTGCTTATAATTAAGAACCTAAATCATTCTTAATAGCATTGATTGACATTAAATGAATTTGTCATGTCAAATTCACAATCAAAAGGGGAAATCCTTAAAATATGCTGGTAGCAATATACTTTATAAAAGGCCTATTAATAACTAATCTTTGTGTTAGAAATAGATATTTAGCAAACCTCTACATATGTAAACATGAGTTTGAAGTTGAATAAACAGGCCAAGGAATGTTGGTATAATTTGTGTTAATATTTACTATTAGTCTCATGTTCCACTACAAGCACCAGCATTCTGAAACAAAGAAGCATTGTAATATTAAAGTGGTTTAATCTTCCTGCAAAACTGTAATCATAAAATTTGCATTGAATGGTGTGTAAAACCTTAAATTAAGTGACTGAAATGAATAAACATGGAGGTAGAGCAGGATTTCTGAATCACACTGTACCATCATTGCTAGGATTTTTTGCCTTCAGCTGAGAAGTTTGAGCATCCAACTAGTTCCAAGAAGTTAGAATGAAAAGATATTTCCTGATTAGTTAAGTCAGTGGTATCTCTGTTTCTAAGTACTCCTTTTAGTTAAATAAATTTAGCAATGAACAACACTAGCCCCGAGCTTTAGCAAGTACCAAAAACCTTGTAATCTGTGATAAATTATCCTTTGTCTTATGCATCATGCTGGTGTATTCTACCCCCTAATGATAAAAATGAAAAGCAAGAAATCAATTGAAGTTTTATAGACTTATATGAGCCTATTTTAAATCACAGCAGTTTACTGTGTGTTTGAATAGCCACTTAATAAGTTTCTTCTTCATCCAAAAGCAGCATTTAGCATAAATGTGGTCCTGATTGAGAGCACGCAATACACAAATGTATCTTTAAAGTAAAGTGGAATATTACATTCAGGAACACCCTTAATACCATCCCACACAAACATGCATATAATAGCAGTAAAATGAAGAATTCCACATTCTGGAATAGAATGAACACTGATTACACATACCATTCGTTTGCAGAATTAGGAAATCTATGCTAGCCATATTTCATGATGCCCAGACTTCAATTTTTGTGTATGATAATTATGTCTATTGTGCATATCTTACATTTTGGATTTTTGCTTTACATCACATGAAAATAAAAAACAGTAAATATATAACATGGTAGAGCCTTCCACTTGACATGTTCTTAGGTGACTGGATATTCTCAGTGGCACCTTGATCATTGTACCATGACCTTCATAGAGGTTAAACTTGGGAGTAGTTTATCATACTGTAAATTAGCTGTAAGCCCTAAATAGAGTTGTGCAAAAATTGCAAAATTACATCAATACGCCCCAGTTCTACACTAGACTAGACAGGTTTACATCCGATGTATCTACCCACCAACCCATACGCAAAAGACAGGCTTCTTAATGGTTTCTGCATAGCAAAATTGAAATTGCTGTTCGATCACTTCAGAGGGCTACCATCTTCCTTCACTTTGGGTAGTTGAACCATGCAGATGGATTGGAAACACTGTATAGCCTTTCTTCAATGAGTAAGCATGCTCCTCTTTTTTACTTGACTTGTTTTTGTTTATGTCTTTTGTTGCTTTGTGCTATTAGCAAACCTGTAGAACTTGTAGCCATTGTGAAACTACATGTCCCAGAATGTCCTGCCAGATTTTGCCTGGCAGATCATGTAGGGAGTTGCACAAATTACCTAATCTTCTTTAGATGAATACAGATGGTAGCTTTGTATCGGTTTGGATAGCTATGTATAGACATGTCTTAGTGCTGCTGCTTATCAGTTACACAGATTGTGGCTGGCTGGTTACCACTAAAGATCACACACCACAGCAAGAGCCTCATTTTTTGATGCCACTTGTTTCATAGCAGGCCTGTCCTGTCTAATAATATATTCTGGTAACCATGCAGCTCCTTTTATCTGGTGCTCAGTAGGTTGTTACAGTAGAGTTATTATCTTTGCTTGGTCAAAGGAGCCATGCAGAATGTGATTTCTTTTTATCGTACTATCGTAGCTGCAAAACACCAGCACGCGGCAGACTTAGAGACAGACACTCTTGAGGTTTCTGGTAGTAGAGGAGTCTAATTACTTTTAGCTATATCTCTTTTATTTGTTTTAAGGGCCTGAAGCCTTTAGGTCAGTAGTTCTCACACCCGTTCTCAGCATACCCGCTAACATGATTGCAAATAAAGGATCTCAGCATTCTGCAAATTGTGTAGATGTAAAGTTAATTAGCTTTGTTTTTGCATTCCCATATCTTTCCTTCTGATATAATTGTTTGATTAGCATGCTGCATAAATGGTAGATTTCTAGGCAGCATAATCATTTTATGCAAATGTATTTGGTACTTTAAAGAGAAACCTCACCATTTTTTATTTTATTTGCCTTTTAACAAGGCATACTATTACATAGTTACATCGTTGATGAGGTTGAAAAAAGACAACTGTCCATCAAGTTCAACCTATTTTGGATCTCCTGCGATCCCTATCTTTATATTTGAAGTTAATCCATATGAAGCAACCTCCAAACTGTTGCAATCATAAAAAATAAATAAGTAAATACATTTCTCCCTGGCTCCACTACTGTCCTTTATTTCAATTAGCGTTCCTGATAACCCTGGATGTCCTTTTCTGCTAAAAATGTATTTAATCCTTTCTTAAACATATCAAGTGAAACTGCCATCACAACCTTTTCTGGCAGTGAATTCCACATCCTGACTGCCCTTACTGTGAAGAACCCTTTCCTTTGCTGGTTGTGAAACTTCTTTTCCTCTAACCTTAGTGGGTGCCTCCGTGTCCTGTGTACAGTCCTTGGAATAAAAAGTTCCTTTGAAAGTTCTCTGTATTGACCCTTGATGTATTTGTATATAGTAATCATATCTCCTCTTAGATGCCTCTTTTCTAAAGTAAATATGCTGGCTAGCCTTTCCTCATAGTTCAATGACTCCATACCCTTTATCAATTTTGTCGCCCTTCTCTGAACCTTTTCTAGTTCCAAAATGTCTTTTTTATGGATTGGTGCCCAGATCTGAACTGCATATTCGAGATGAGGCCTTACCAATGATTTATGTAGTGGCAAAATTACACAGTCTTCCCTTGCATCTATGCCCCTTTTTATGCATGCTAATACTTTATTGGCCTTTGCAGCTGCTGCTTGACATTGAGCACTATTGCTAAGTCTGTTGTCCACAAGCACTCCCAAATCCTTCTCCGTTAAAGATTCTCCTAAATGTACCCCATTTAATTTATAGATTGCATGCTTGTTTTTGATCCCTAAATGCATAATCTTACATTTATCTATGTTAAACCTCAGATTCCATTTGGCCGCCCAATCCTCCAATTTACTCAAGTATTATTCGGTGTTCTTTTTAAGATTGGGATCCTTTAAGTCTGCGTTGTCAAGAACACTCTGCATTGGTCTGGGTTATTTTGCACAATGGGGAGTTTTGTTGTTTCTTAAACGGTTTGCTTCTGTTATTGGAGCTCTATCCATTATGGCATTGTTATTTTTTGATGCAAAGTATTCAAGGAGACACATAAGCCAGCTGAAAAAAACTTAAACTAACTGTTCAGTAATACCCCGTAATAAGGGGCAGGTGAAGTTCCCCCTACAACCTGTGGGTGCCTAGAGAGTATAGAGACAATGCCTATTCTCTAAACAGGAGTCCATACATGGTAACACATGCTCCCCAACTGTAGCAACAGGAAGCAGGGACCAGATAAGGCAAGTGCAATCTTAAGTTTAATATTGGGAGTGAGTTGCTCTTAATTTAACATGATTAAGTGTTTTTCAAGGTACAATATACAAAACAGAGGATTTTGCAGGGTTTAAGACCAACCCTTTACCATCCCCAGATGATTCTCTGACCAACTATCCTCCTTCAATCTTTCCAATCACTCCAACTGGGAGGGCCCAATGCTCTCAAATTTGATACCATGTAAATGTGTGAACTGTGTACTAAAGGGTTGACATTGTGGAGTGTCCTGACAGTCCTGTCTGCTGCATTGGGCTATCTTTGATATGAGTGCTGCCTGTTTCCAGGGCAAAACTGGGACTCATGAATATAGTCCTAAACATTGGTAGGAACCTGTGTATCTGTCAGCATGGAATGCTTACTGGAGTAAGATGACTGGGGGCAGGTGCCTACCATGTCTGGTGGAGGGCGCAAGACAAAAATGGTAGGGATCTGCAAGAGTGATGATTACAGTAAACTAGACCATTGGACTAGTGTACATCTACAGTGTACTCATGTATTTTAATACAACCTGAATATTTTTTATTTTTATTGTTAAATTTGAATGTGTAATAATGATAAAGTTGTATATTCTCTATTGCTTTAATTTCTGTGATCCATGAACCTAGCAGAGGTGTTTAGTGGGAGCAGTGGCTCTAGCACTCCGTATCTTGACATCACATTTTAAATGTCAGCAACACAGGGTGTAAGCTGATGAACCATTGCGAATCCATAAGATGCCTACCTGTAAATAACTGCTATATATATTCACGGATAGCAGTTCTGGACGAGCCCCCACCAGTACTACTCCCTGGCAGCATCATATACAGAGCCACAGCACACTACAAATATATTCTAGCAGGCAGCTGTGGCTCTGTAACTGAAGCTGTGCCTCTGATAGGTGTTTTGCAGTCAGCCGCAGCAGCTGATTGTTTCTAAACAACTAATCAACTGCTTGCAATTGGTGCTTTGGAGCGGCCAACCCGCGAATGTGCCAGATGAAAAGGTGGGAAAGGAAGTACAAGGAGGCTTTTACTCGGGCCCATCCCCTGCTAATGGCGGCCCTGGGCTGAATTAGAACAATTATGGGTATTTCTGCAATCATAGTTTAGTCAGACATTTGTGAATCCAAAGCATAGTGTAGTCCTGAATTCTAAAGAGGCAAGTTTATCAAATATTTAGAAAGCAGGCTTGGGGTTGTGTGACTCCTCGTTTTTCCTCTCTGCAATGCAGTTACAGAGCTGTGTGCAGAATATGTTGTGGATAAAGCATTTTGGCAGAATTCAATGCAATTTACAAAAACCCCAGAATGCCTTAGATATTATAACTAGTATAACAGCAATCAAACTATAGCATCATAGCATATGCATTTATCAGTGGTTTAAGGGTTGAATTTCATAGGCATTATTGTAGTATGAAAGGTATTGTAAACAAATTGTGTGTGTGTGTGTGTGTGTGTGTGTGTGTGTGTGTGTGTGTGTGTATATCTATATCATCGTCATCAGTTAGTGTCAGAACTTAAAAGTTGCGTTTAACATTTTAATCATAGTACATTAACCAGTAGACACCATGTACTGGATTCAGACTTCTGAAAAATGGGTGCTTGTTAATCACTAGGGGGTTGATCCAGAACTCCGCTTGCAATACGTTTACTCACGTAGCGTATTTACATGCGCATACTTTCTATACACTCCCCTTGGCACACCTCTTGAATGTACGTATTTTGTCCGAGATCCGCTTCCCAAACCCTACCTTAACTTTTGCCCATGTAACCGATGTCATCCGCTCACGTACATATGTGCAATACGTAATTACGCAGCTAAGCACGCCCATACTGTACACTTTATATACAAACCCCGCCTACATAGCGTATTTTAGACATATTTTAGACTCACGTAAAATTGGCTCGCCCACACGTAAAGATTTACGCGACACATACATGAATGGCCCATACGTTCACATTTACGCTACGTTACGGAGCGTATTTTTTTTGGTGCGCATGCGCAGTACTTACCAAAATGCGATTTTACGTCTCCGCTACATGTAAATTCGCTCACAAGCATTGTCCTGGATCAGGCCCTAGGTTTGTAAAATACTTGCATTATTCACTTGTCAATGACGATGCATCACGTGATCAAGGATTTATTTGTGCCGGGTCTCCACTGTCAGGATAGGAGTGATCACAAGGGGGAAAGTACTTAATTACAGTAAGGTGGTGCCTTACACCCACCGCACAATCCTTACATCCGATCTGTTCCCAATTTAAATGAGGTGACACTTCTCAGGGTACATGTGAGTGAGGGGAGTAGCCTCCTCAGTAGTTGCGTGTAAAGCTTGATACTGAATTCCCACAGGTGCTGCGCTCGGAAGTCTCTATCTGGTACTTTGTGCCTAATTTTTATTTAAAATTTCTATCTTACTTTCAACATAATCGATATAGTTTGTAGCGTCAATGATCAACAAATCAACAAATCACGCGGCAACGAAGCTCTGACTACTGTCAGTTTTCGGCAATTTGCAGCGCAAAGCCATCATTCCCGCAACTGCATTTCCTCCGAAGAGTCCAACTGTGATAATGCTAACCTTAACCACCCCCTTCCCACAGTCTAACCCTTACCCAAACCATCCTTGT
The DNA here is from genome assembly GCA_011038615.1 of Limnodynastes dumerilii. Lineage (NCBI taxonomy): Eukaryota > Metazoa > Chordata > Amphibia > Anura > Limnodynastidae > Limnodynastes > Limnodynastes dumerilii. The sequence goes on from WWET01000510.1 coordinate 387,835, forward strand.
TCCACAGCCTAACTTTAACCCTAACTTTCCCGTGTCCCGCAACCTAACCTTACCCCTCTCCGCAGCCTAATCCCAACCTTCCCATAAGCCTAACCATCCTTATCCCTCAGCCTAACCTTAACCCTCCTCTAACCCTAACCCTCCCTAATAATGTGTAAGAGCTGGGGGGCCCTGTGTTACACAATCTGCTCTAAAATCTATGTATGTAGATATATATAGGGGTACCATGGGGGATGGGGGTAGAGGCATGTACAAATCCTGCACAAGGTCCCCCTCACTTCTTAAAATGCCCCTGCATGGATGTTTAGATTAGTGAGGCCTTACAGCCACATATCCCACAGGAATTTTTGCTCAGGGATCCAATTACATAACAGGCAATGATGGGACTTTTAGTTCAACATTAACAGGAAT
>WWET01000510.1:396778-410672 GCA_011038615.1 Limnodynastes dumerilii
GTTCATTGATGTGTTTTTTGAATAATAATATGTAATTTGTATGGCACTACTTTTAGGAAACTTACATATGATTTTATTTATGTCCCAATTAAACTAAATTATGTTGATAAATACTAGTATTGTAACTAGTTAATTAGCATTGTCAGTATTGTAACTAGTTGTAGCATACAAAATAATAGTATGGTACTTTTTTTTTTTTTTTATCATATGCCTAATAAATTTTACATCATGTTTCTACAAAAGGGTTGTTTGTTATATAACCATTAATGGTTTATAATTTAAATAAAATCATATATATATTGCTCTTTAAACAATAATTCATTTATTTTCATTTAATACATCACTCCACACTCATATTATAGTTACAGCGCTCAAAAAATATTCACAAACCAAAATATCAGTCTTCTAAAATCTACTATTTTTTAGGCTGTCTTGTTCCCAGCAATGTGACGTTTAGGTGACTTCAGTAACAAAGGCACAGAAAAGCTCCAGAGAGTTTGGAGTATAGGTCTGTTTAATTTAGAGAAAATGCCAACTCTGCATGTTCTATTTCTATGAGAGACTATGTCACCAAAATAAAGAAACAAAGAATATTGTTTCCTTTTTTATTTCTTTCTAAGTGTGCGCTCCTCAGGGTTTAATTTCTTTAGCAAAATCTTTTGCATGAAAAGAGAAGTCGAAGCCTTAATATTTTCTTGATTGCATTTCAAACCTCCACATAAATCATTGAAATGGTGTGGTGTCCTTAGATTTTAAGGTCAATAACAGCTGTTCATAGCAAAGTTTGCTTTTTTTTTTCCTTCTTTCTTTTGCATAAGGGAAAATTGAACCTGGAAATATTATGTCAGCAATTTGGTATATTAATACAGTGACCTCAATAGTCTAAGAATAGTTTGTTGCATATCACTTTCACTAGTTTGTGACATCTTTCACATTTTGAAATCTAGATTATAACAGAAAAAAAATCATACCAATGACATTTCACTCAATGCTATGCTGCTTCTAAGTATCAATTTCTGTATAAACAGGCAGTAAGGACAAAAACACTATAAAACTGCAATTACATTGAAAAACGCAAACCCGACATAAGCTTTTCATTAAATAACGTCCTATAAATGACATTTGTGTTTTTCTTACAGTCTGCTATTATAAACATGTCTTATTTTATTTCTAAATCTAAGGGTAATGCTGAATTTGTAGGTAAGGTAACTTTCCTTATGCACTAATGTGTAATAAAATAGAAGTATATGTAAATTGTTATATTTATATGTACAATCACTTAGGAAGATAGTGATTTAATCCATACCAACCATTCAGATATCCACTTTTCCTCTTTAGAAACTTTCTTTACTATACATCTTAATTTGAAGGGGCGGTTGACAACTGGAAACTATAGCATACAGTATTTATATTTGGATAGGAAAGGTAAAGCATAAGCATACACACTCCACACTGTTCTGTTCTGGATCTGGATCCTACAGATCGAGAATTCCGTAATGGAAGGCTTCCTGTCAGCAGGGCACAAAGGGGGCGGGTTGCGTACATCAGGTACACGTTGTTGGAGGGAGAAGGTATGTAAATGGTACAGTAAAGGCTTGGGTAAGCAGGTGGCAAAAGTCCCTTGCGTGTGTGGGTAGTGGCCTCTCCTGGCATGCACAGGAGTTACAATTTGATGAAGATCTGGTTCTATGATGTAGAATAGTTTTCTGTATTAATATTGTACATACTAATAATATGTAGTTTAAGCCACTCATTGGGTTGGATCCAGAGTTAAGTAAGTGCTTGAAATCAGTTAGTCCTGGGCTAAACCATGTTGATTGCAGAGGGAGTCAAGTTAATTGTATTATTTGCATGCAGGGATATATCTCAGGGTTGCCAACTTATGACAGCTTCAGGGAGACAGGGAGATCCCAGAGGGAAGCTAGAAATGCTGGAGGGGCGGGGCTTAATGACACTATTTATGCAAATTGTGACATTAAGCCCCGCCCCTGGCTCATACTTACCCGGTTTTAGCAGAAACAGTACCCGTTTTTTAGCAGAAATAGTGATCGAGATGAGGCTTTATGGCGCAAATTGCATCATCAAGTTGTTCCCTGGCCCTAGCAACACTAGTATACTAGTGTTGCTAGGCAGGGGACAGGACTTGAGGCCGTGGTTTCCATGAAACCACGGGCCTCAAGTTTCTTGCAGGAGATTTGCAGGGATACCGGGAGAACTGCCCGAATTTCTGGAGTCTCCCGGACATTCCGGGAGAGTTGGCAACCCTGATATATCTTTGAATTGCGTACTGCACACAGATACTGACCAGCTCACTGTTATTTAGACTTGGGATAGGAAACATCACCTCTCAACACTAATACTGTTTGCAACAGATGAAATATGACTCTCCTGCAATCAACATGGTTTAGCCCAAGAGTAACTAATTTCAAGCACTTACTTAAGTCTGGATCAAGCCCATTATATTTAAATCAGATCACACATTATCGCAATGTAGGCTTTAGGTCATCCCCACAAATCCCTGTTCTGTTGTGTGCTTTTCCATCACCCAAATCTCCCTATTAGTACTTCTGTGCTTATATGTTTTCTTAGAATGCACAGACAGAAGAGTCACCAATTTTATAATTTTAAGGTCCAGAACTGTTCCTTTTAATTAAATATTTATACTTGGCCTACTAAAGCTACTCTTTGATTGGTAATGTTCCTGCTATGTGCAAAAATACTACTATGGTTCAGTGTTGTGGGAACATACATGCTTCAGCAGTAGATCTCAATTGGTGTTGCACTAAAATGATGCAGTGTGACAGGATGGCAGCCGTAGCCATAGTTACTCATGTGGTGAAATGAAATAAGGACAGTTAAAAGTGAGTTAGGTCGGGCAGATCCGCAACTAACTCACTCTTCCAACACCTAACCCACCCCTCCGTTTTCAGGTAACTTATGGCAGTTAGGAGTGAGAAGCAGAAGCTTCTTAAGTGTGAATCAGGCCCATAATTATTTTTTTTTTTTTTTTATATTAAGTAGTCATGTTCTATATTATGAATTAATCACTGCTTTTTTTGTCTTGTGATTCCTTATCAATAAAAAAAATTAGTTGTGAATAAAATGTAATCCGAAAATGAATTTCATAGATAAGGGTATGCTACAAAATGTTTTCTTAGAATATGTGCTTAATTATATTACATCTGCATTGACTACTTAGGCAGCTTCACTCTTGATTAATTCTCTTATCACATTAATGAAATAACAAGGCGAAAGTCATGGTCATTTCTTACCATGAGTTGCGAGTGTGTCTGATTGGTCTTTTGACTCATGTCATGTTAGATTTAAAATCTGGCAGCACTAAAACTTTACAGTAGGGAAACAGTGTTATTCACTACTGTAGGTATAAATCACAAACAGCATAATTATTTCTCCTTCAGATTTCACTATGACAAGGATGGCTTGTTGGCAGATGGCAGGCTATTCATCATTTTATGACATATAACTGAAGCATATTTAATGAACGTACAGTTAACTGACATCTGCGTTGAGTTACTGTATGTATATTTGTCTTTCTTGTTGGATCTTAATGGCTACCACTAAATGGAATTAACTAATTAACTTCTACAAATTCCTGTGCTTGACTACTCGACTAAAACACACCCATATGAACAATAGCTGGCATGGAACCTAGTTAGTTCCGTTTCATGTGAATGCTGCATTATATTGAAAGTTGCATATGTTTCTGGCTGTACAATAGAGGTGAGTTGTAAATAATTCATTCTGTACTCATAGTCACAAGTATAGCTAGTTAAAGCCCATGTTACTGTTTGCCCAGAATTAGAAATGAATGCTGTATCTTGAAGCACTGTAGCTATTTCATTTATTGTATTTAATTAGTAGAGACTGATGAATTGATAAGTTTGTTTTAAAATAAATAAAAAGCAAAGCCTTTTTAAGGTAAAGAAAAATGTGTTTTTTTAAAAATAACAAGGTTTCTATGTTATTCTGGTATCCCTTTTACATATTAACCTGCCATCAAAAGTAACAATGCCAATGTTAGAGGCTGCTTTTCTGGTATAGTTTTGAAGATGGAGATTAATTATTCATATGTGAATTATACATTTCAGGTGCTGTATGAGCTATGTAATAAAGTGATTATGTTTGATACCCCTTAATTTAAATATCTGCTTTCATTATATGAAAAATAGTTTTTAGTCCATGTACCATGGTCAATAACATTACCTTACAGAAGTAAACTTAAACCACATCTATGCATACTGTGTTATCAATGTAGTAGATGGGTTCCTGCTGTAGTGTTTAGTGTGCCATTCATTCATTCATTTAGACACATGCATCACATATCTGCTACAGTCAAGCAAAGATTCTGTAAAGCTGAGCACACACCTGTGTAATCATGCAGGAGATGCGAAAATGACAATTTCACTAATGATTGCAAGTCCAGATAAGGATGCTGATTCATGTGTACACACTAATTTACCAGCAGATCTGTGGCAATCATCTCTCCTAAACATCTGCTGAAAAATTGTGACTCCATACGCACTGTACAGATGTCTGACCTATACTGCACAGAAGACCATCAATGATCGGCATTTTTAAAATGTTCTTAAATCAAAATAATCAGATGTAGCCTTTATCATTAAAAGTCAGGGGAGCATACACACTCATGCAATATTGGTCCAAATGGCCAAAGTGGTCTGCAATCGTATGATGGACAGGTAATTGTATAGTTTACGCAGATTTGCTCTTTCCTTAATGTCTACCAGCCAATGGCTTGTTCTAAGGTGTTAGCAGAGTTCTGAAGTTGGCAGGTGCAATTGCCCTTTCAAGATAGATTAACTTTTTACCCTCCAGTGTTATGCTTTGTTCACTTTAAATAATAAAAATGAGCTTTCTTAATCACTTGAATGAGCGTTTTATTGTTGATTTATTAATAGCTAGATGTTACAGGGTGTCTTAATATTTTTTATTTGTTTGTTTCAATGTATCCGGTTGCGGTTCTCCAAAAATGGAGTATTACACAATTACTCAATTTACAAATGACTGAATTAGCTTCATTAATTGTCTGTTTTACTTAAGACCAAACAATGTCTTGTTAATGAAGTAGTTGGATCCTGGATGATTGATAACCTTTTCATATTCCATATCAGTTGGGTCCTGTGGCTCATAAGTGTGGTTGTGGATGTTGAGATTGGGTGTTGTCTATGCATTAATATAGCTAAATGTAAACAATTGCTGTTTTTTTCCTTGTACATGCATTGTAATGGATTTATTTGACTTTTTTCATTTTAACTTTTATAGAGCGCACTTATTTCCACAATTACTCTGAACCACTGCGTACGACTACATTAACTACGATGACGTTTTCAAGATTGTTTGTGTCCACAATCCAACCTTGAGCAATAATTCTTCTCTCTATTCAACACTTTCACCTATCAGCTAATCTAACACATTATGCAGAGAAACAGCATGTTCTGACCTTGTCGCTCGAATAGGTTGTGTAAATAGATATTTGTTTTGTGTTGCTTTTAGGATCTTACAACATATTGCAGAGACTACTTCAATTCTATTGTCACCATACAAAGGTATAGGAGTAAATATTTCATGACCTTTAGTACACATGTTACCACACATAGTGGAAGTTGCACTTTATTGGGCTTAACCAACTTTCATCAGATGGTAACCTCCCCTTCTCATAATTATGAACCAGTGCTGTACAGTATGAGACAATGGGCTGGTTACATGTGTAGTACATAGGTGAACATTCATTTTGTTCTTTTTGATAAATTGACTTTCAATTAGCTTTTATATTCCATTGTTACTGTTGGAGAATTTAAAAAAAATAGACAACTTTTTATTTGACTGTGTTACTATGGAATATTTGCTTAACTCATTAAATCCTTTATACCAGTGATTCCCAAACTGTGCGCCGCGGCTCCCAGGGGTGCCGCGACGCTCTCACTGGGGTGCCTCGGAATGTCTCTATTTCCTATTGTATTCTATTGTATTTTTGTCTTAGGGGTGCCTTGAAAAAAAATATGGAGACCCTACGGGTGCCTCGAACTGAGAAAGTTTGGGAACCACTGCTTTATACATTTCTTTATATTACTCCATGTGTATTTGTATGCAAGGATAGATTGGATGCTAGAAGGTGATACAGGATTTATGTGATGTTAATAATATTATTCATAGCAATACGGCATAAATATAAATTACTAAATGTTAGCATACCTTCAATTTCTGCACAAAAACAACTATATACCAGCAACATAAATACACGTGTATGCAATACATTCTGTAGCAAATGGCGTAAAGCAGTAATATAAACCTTCACTAAGGGGCATATTTTATTTGATTTAATTATGTCACAGATTTTTCTTTATATTTACTGTAGTAAGTACATGAAATACCAGAAGATAAATGTATGCTTACCGCTTCCCCCTCCAACACAAATGCATCTAGGATGACAACACTAGATACTCATTATAAAGTAGTTATTTATATTTTTATACATGTCTATAAGATGACTTTTTACAATCAACCAGCTAATGTTTATTTGTCATTCACATTATATTCTGCAAAAAAAAAAAGTTATTCTACCTTAATGTCTTAATATCCCTTTCTGTGGGTCTGTGATGTACTTCCAGTTTGTTATGCATTTGTCTATGTTGTTGTATTTAATAATCTTTAAGACCGCATATATACGCAATCTACGTATCGAAACGATACGTTGATTACGTACAATAGCTACTACGCATGTGCAAGTAGCTATCTTTCAGCAAATTACGGCCGTCTGTGGAAGTTCTGGATCCAGGCCATTATTTGGAACTTATTGAACTTTACCCTAACCACAACCTTGGTTATAATAATGGAATGGACCCTTCACTGAGTATCTGCTATGGAAAACAGTTTTGGATAATGTAATAGACTCCTGTGAATAGACTCAGGACTACAGGAATTTGTTGTGTTTTTCTTTTATTTTAAATGCTTAATGTCCATTTAAAGGTGTCCTGGTTTCCTAAGTAAGAGGCATTCAGTAACCATGAGCAACACACAGTTACTACTGAATGAAATGTTTTTGAGCATTGGTCTTACATTTTAATACAATGCTCAATACAATGTCTGAATTTTGCTTACATAGATTTTTATTTCTCTGATTAATAATACTGTTTGGCTATAAAAACCCTTGCTTGTAGATTATGCGACTAATGTTAATAATAAATGTGCACGTTCTGGAGTACTTTGGAAAGTCTATCCCAATGAATAACTCATATCCAATAACTTTTATACTGCTTTTCATAGGAATATAAAAAAAAAATTAATAACAGTAAGTTGTGTTTAATAAGAACGATCCTGCTATCTTTGTCATAAACAGTATGGGCCTGATTCAGTTGACCGCGATGTTTTGGCTGCGATGTAAATGCGCATATTACCGTCTATTACGGTAGCCAAACATCCCAGATTTTTATGCGCACCTCTATGAGATTCACATAAAAATCTGCAATGTAAATGCACGGAATTTGCATCGCGACCAAAATACAGCGGTCTTCGCAGTCAGTTGAATGGAGCCCTTAATGTTTTATTTGCAGAAGTAGACTTTGCAACGCGTAAATAAGTGATATCTATGATAAAGAATATCAAGTTGGTTTGGGGTGTAGTTTCACATACTCTGGACCAAATATTTTACTTTCTGTTTAGTTTTCTTAATTTTGTTGCCTAGGAACGGCACAGTGTATTTTTGTTTATTTTTTTTTTATCTTATGTATAGCTAATTGTCTGCTTAACAAAGCACTGCTATTGTTGTGGTAATGAAAAAAAAACGCAGAACAAAAACTGACTGTAGCATAATAGAGCCATTATTTATTAAAACGATTCAAGTGGTAGAGGAGAATAAAATGTTGCATTTGAATCTTTGCCAGTAAAGACCAGGTGTTATTGTTCTTTCCAAATAAGGGACTGGATAGTGCCTCCAGCTCTTTTTTTACTTTTGCATTGATGGCCAGAGGGGTTTGGCAAGGATGATAAAAGTGACATTCATTGGCGCAGCTACATTTGAATATCACAGACTGGGTTATTCATAATGCAGTGTGCAGAAATGGTGGAACTGGTTATGAGTTAACAGGAAACCATATTCTGTTATGTTACATATTAAGCAATTGTAGTAGGATAACCTGGTAATTATTCAAATTTAATGGCTGAATGTCCAAAATGTGAACTAACATTGGCAGTAGAAAATGTTCGTATGGTATGTCAGGTAGTTTAATTTTTTTGTTGTTTCAAAACATGGAGGGTATGTGTTGAATGAAAAAAAAAATTTGAATAAAAAACAACACTTTTTTATTTAGGAAGTGATGGGAAATCAAAATCCCTTACATAAACCTTAATGCATCCACAAATCACCTTTCCTCACTTGTACTACACATGCTTCAATATGTATCTATAATAACAATCCAATTCTATCTTCCGACGTACCTTACCCTTATCCCAGATGACTTTATTTGGCCATACACTACAGTGATTATTGGCCTGATCATACAATTATTAAAGCCAGCCATACACTAGAGCGATTATTGGCCCAATCTTGCAATTATTGTGTTATCGGCCGAAGTATATGGTAACGATTTTTTTCACCGATCATCCAATAATCGCCCAAGAACCACATTTGAACGATTATTTGATCTTTTAAAATGTTTGATTCAAATTAAGCCAAAGCAGATGATAAAATTTAAAATCGCACAGTGTATAGGCATTTCACGATAACCATGAAATCTTCACCGATAAAATGCTGGTGTCGTAATACAGGAAAATTAAAATTATCGTAAGGTATATGGGCAAATGCAATTGTTTTTATAGGGACAATAAAAGTAGATGAGAAATCTGAGTTTTTTGTTTATATTTTCTGACGATTATTGACTGAAAATGTTGTCGTGTATGGCGCTGATCGTTTGGGACTGCAGCCGAAAAATCGTGATGGGGATTTCATTCCTTTTTCTATAATCATGCTAGTGTATGGCCAGATTAATAGTTTGGTCCAATAATTGCTGTAGTAAGTGGCCAGGATGGATTTTCCAAATAGCCAATAATCATAGCAGAAACAAGCTGCTATTATAATAATAATAATAATTATTATTATTATATTACCTCCTCCTTGGTAAAGGAGGGCTCTGTGGACGTTTATAAGAGAGGGAACGTTTATTAAGCTAAGAACAAAGCTACAGTGGCAGAAAGAAGTGAACAAAAGTGAAAGTGTAAAGAGAGATATGATGATAGAGCTGTTATGGGAAGAGGACTGTGTGAGTCTAAGTGGATGAGAAATTTTTTACATTGGAATATTCTGCATCATGATACATGTTATGCTCTAAGGGCTGGATTCAGATCTAATAATGACAGGAGACTTACGCATGCTACATATGTACAATGACTTCTGCATCAGGACACAGCTGCTTGCAATATACTTAAGGTAAGGCAGGGTCCATGGCATGGAAATCCCTTCCGCACACAGGAGTGGCAGGAAAAGTGTCCACGTTCCTGTGTGCAGAATTTATTATAACAAAGGGCCGGATCCAGACCCCCCCATGCTCTACGTGTGGGGGTCCGTAGTTAATCACCCGTAGCGGTAAGTGCACACCCCGCTGTCGGTAATAATTCTGGATATTTAAGTGTCCAGATTGCTACCTTGACTTTTATGACTGACAAGGTAAGAGTCTTACAGGGCTTCCCCTCATTTACATGGCTATCCCCACCTGTATGGCCGGGACATGGCCATCATAAATGAAGGGTCAGCCCCTTTTGCATAAGTACTGACGTACGTCATTTCATATGCGTTAGTCCCCTGTCATACTTAGGTCAGGATCTGGCCCAAAGTCTGTAAGTTAACCTTTGCAACGAATGCTAACATGTGGAATCTGCTATTAGTTCTGAATTCAGTTACTATTACGCTTACATGTTTTAAATGAATGAACTTTTTTGTGACCTATTTACTGAAGCACTAAATAAAGAAAGTAATTAGGAAGTTTAGTAGTAGAGCATTTGTGACAAATAGTAAGATCTGTAGTAGTACCACTGTGCGTTTATTTCTACTGCTCTATAATGATACCTTCCTGATTTCCTAGTTTCTATTTACTTACCTACTTTGTATCTGTTATGTAACAATAGCCAAGAGGATTTTAGGGAAGCATCGCATGGTGATAACCTATTTTGCTGAGGACTACCCGCCCTTTGGAAGCATGCTTTCCCTGAACTTTCCCAATAGCAATTATCTGTTCTTTTTAATGAGTCATTTTTATGAGACATGTGTATAGTAAGCTGTACTCCCTAAATATTTATATCTACAGCCAACACAGAAAACTCTTGTAACTTGCTTTACAGGTTTGCCCATGTGCCCAAATTGGACAATGACTGTAGTGATTAGTGAAAGTGAGTTTCTGAAGCCATTTAGACATTGCATACCTACCAGGAGACCTCATATCTGAGCCTTGGAAATGTATTTGTACTTGTTTTGTTTATGTTCGTGAAACAAGTACAGTTTTACTTAAATTGCATAACGTTTCATTTCATGCCAGAAAAATATTCTGACAGTGATGTTGTCATTTGTTATAACATGTAATATATTGTAGTGGTTTATGAACATTTTACTTGCACATAGTTTTGTTTCAATAAATAGTTAATGAAGTTAATGATGTTATATTTGCATTTTTTGCAATTATCTATAACACGTATATTAATGGAGTATTACATTTGACAATACTTATTTTATTTAGCTTTCAGTAAGAGAACAAACCATAATCTTTATATAAAGTAGTTCTGTTATTTTTCTTTTAAGGTTCTGTAAGAGGCAAAGCTATGATCTGCACTTGCAGTTGATGTATGTTTGCCTTACTGTGTCTATTTTGTTGCATTGCACAGTCTGGACCTCTCTAGTCTGCCTTCTATTCGTCTTATGTCGGCAGTTATGGTCAAGTGAAGTGATTGGAAATTTATCTGACAGCATGCTGCAGACGTGGTGCAAGAGAACTTCAAATCGAGCCATCTGTGTTCCCATGTTGTGCAAGGAACAGCTTTTTTGAACAGACTGACTGAATTTAAAGTTAAAGTGCACAATTATATTGTATAAAACGTTCTAATAATGTATAAAGGAGCATACTGGAATAAACCTACTACTTTATGTGTGCAAGTGTTTGTGTGTGTGTTATATAAATAAAACATAAACTAAAATAACATTTGCAGAAGTAATAGAGAAAAGTTGGTGTGGTGCATCTAACTATTTCCCTATGTACCCAATGTCCCTTGTAGTCCTTAATATTGTATCGATAACTAGCCATTAACACAAAGCCTTTTAGTATATGTTTCATTTAAAATTTTTGGCTGGAACTAAATAGGATTTATTTTCTGTCTTCCAGCTCTGCGCTACGGACCATGTCAACAGGATCCTCCAGACCTTCCAAAGTTTGCTTGGTTTGTGGGGATGAGGCATCTGGATGCCATTATGGAGTAGTCACCTGTGGAAGCTGCAAAGTCTTCTTTAAAAGAGCAGTGGAAGGTAAATGTTCAAGTGGGTGATTACTTTTACTATCTTTTCAGTGTTTTTGTTGTTTCTATGCATGTTATGTGCTTACCCATCTACATGATAGTATGCATTGTGCCGTTTAATTTTGTTACATTATCTACATTGTGGAAGATGCATTGTGCTTTTATTATTGTTGACATAAATTTAAATTGACCTTCTCACTAAGTGGTTATCTTTTTTAAACAATACATGTCTAATTTTGGATTCTGTTTGTTTTATCTTATTGAATTGTTCTTTGTATAGTAACTATTTATTCCATGGTTAAGGGTAAAGCTTTTTCCTTGACTTTGACCAACATCGGTATGGCTGCCAACTGTAATATCTCTGACAGTTTAAAAAAAATATTAATACCCCTTCACATTGCCCCAAAAACCCAGGTTATTGGTGAGGCAAGCTGCACCAAACCGGGTCGAGACGCAGTGTGAAAGGGTCCGGATGACTCTATCCAGAACTAGTGACCCAGGACAAAAGAAGGGTTATTCCCGGGTCCGACTCGGGTAGGGGTATAGTGTAAAAGATGCTACCCGGGTTTTTCAACGTGGGTAGCACAGAAACTACCTGATTAGTGTAATTTGTTGCCCTGTCAAAAAGTTTGGCCAGAGCAATAGTAAACAAATTACAAAGTGTGATGACTCACAATACTGCCAGGGCAGACCCGGATCCCGGAATTTCCTGGGTCAACCCTGCAGTGGGATACAGGGTCTGTGGCCCTGGGATCATCTGGTGACATGACAATATCTCGGGTTATGGGTTAACATTTTCAAAAAATAGCAAGAAATGATAAGAGGCAATTCTAGAAGTACACAGTCTTGTGTCATAAAAAGCATGTCACCAGGAATTACATTTTTAATCATACAGCTGTGGATTTACTTACACGTACACGTAAAATCGTGTCTTGGTAAGAACTGCGCATGCGCACCATAGAAAATACGCTACGTAACGTAGCGTAACTGAACGTATGGGCCATTCACGTATGTGTCCCATAAATCTTTACGTGTGGGCGTGCCAATTTTACTTGAGTCAAAAATACGTCTGAAATACGCTATGTAGGCGGGGGTTTGTATTTAAAGTGTACAGTATGGGTGTGCTTAGCTGCGTAAATATGTGTTGCTCATACGTACGTGAGCGGATGACGTGAGCGGGTTTGGAAAGCAGATCTCGGACAAAATACGTAAATTCAAGGGGTGTGCCTAGGGGAGTGTATAGAAGGTACGCACGCATAAATACGCTACGCAAGTAAACGTATTGCAAGCAGAGTTCTGGATCTACCCCAATAATATTAATGTGGTCGTTCTGAAGTTAGTTGTTTAAACCTTGGTCTTTCTTGAAGAATAGGTTTCTTTTAGTATTACAAGCACAAACCTTATTGAGCTGCATTTTACTGATAGAAAGGCTAAGAACCAAAGTGAGCTGAGCCAATTAGCCGGGCACTTAATCATTACTGGCCCCTCAAGCAATTATAGTCTTGAAGCAAATGGCAGTTCAAATAAATATACAACACTGCAATCCAAGGTCTCTCAAATTCTTTTCTGCAGTCAGTTATGGATTGAAATGATAGAGATAAATGAGCAGATACACCAATTTCACTGTTCTAAAAACCAATATGCAAGACAATAAATAAATGCAGGTAGGGTGCTGGAGTGATTTTGGGGATGTTAGAGGCTAAATGTCTTCCAAAAAATGTGCAGTCCATGCAAGAACCAATCATAATTTACTTTTAGTGTATTCTGTTTGGTGAGACATTATAGATGTATTTACTGGCTAATTTAGTATCAAACTAAATAGTAGTAATTAAATGCTAATTGCCCTCTTAAAATAGAGAGCTTTAAGTTGTGGGAAAGTAATATATTTCTGTAGTCTCATTTTCTAGGGTGCATGGAATTGTATTGGTAACCGAATCAGCAGGTCGCCAGTATTTTTTCCTATTTTTTAAATGTAAAGTAAAATGTATTGTCTAATCTCACCTTAATATTTTATTTAGAGGTTCTGAAAATAAGTATAAATCTACTATATAAAAAGCTAACACTGCTCCACAACTCTATTGTATGTGTGCATGTCCATGGGCAGCCAGCTCTGATTCCTGCAGACAGGAGATGGAAACAGAGCCCTGTGTCAGGTACAGTGGACAGTGCAGGTGACCACTGGTGACAGGGAAGTCTGGCTGCAGTAGTGTCCCAGGTGTCCTTCCTGTCCTGAGTGTGGGTGGTAATAGAAAACACATAGATGGGTATATATACAAAACAGAGAGTGAGAACAAGGTAGAATTGAGAGTGAGAGGTGGATGGAGAACACAAGAACACAGGGAATAGGGAAGAATGGGAAACACAG
>WWET01000510.1:419491-430412 GCA_011038615.1 Limnodynastes dumerilii
CACACACACACACACACACACACACACATATATATGCTTGACGGACCGTGGACAATCCACCAATATAGTATAGGTATCTATATATATATATATAATATATGTACGTACATAAATAATTTGTTTGGAATGCTATTTGGTTGGCATTTTATTTTATTCTGTTCCTTTTTTATATAGTTGTTTTTTTTATTTGACCTCCGCCATCTTTGCATGTCATGTAAGGTACATAGGTAAACTTGATCTAGCACACAAGAAGCACACATACATTTTCAAAATTCCATGTAGGCATTTTTTCTCTTTTTATAGCTACTTGGGGAATGAGTGTGTCTATTGGAAATTATATATTATGCCAGAATTCCCAAAAGCTTAGAATCTTACTGATGTGGATAGGGTTACCTGGTACCCCCTCTGCTATTTCATCTATTTCTGACAGTTGTTGAAAGTGGAAAGTCATCTAGTCAGATACTTGATGAAATTCTACAGACAAGGCACAGAGTAGAAGTCACATAAGTTTGAATAATAGAATATTTTTTATGATACTGACCTGTTTGTACAATTTACTTTATATTACAGTTTAAAAAAATTAACGGTGTAAAATCTACTATTGTAGGTCTTGCTTGGGTTCATATCTCTTTTTTTTCTTTCTTTGACCATAGTTGTTTTAATGTAAATCACTTAATAAGGGTCTTACTTGGTAGTAATGACTTTTCTGGGATGTGAGTCACAATGGCTGGAAAAAGTATAGTTATTTTGAATCCGTACCCTTAGAATATTTAGATGTAGCCTGCATATTACATAGATTGTGGTGGCAAGAATAAAGTCTCACAGCAGTAGTTTAACTTAAGCTATATTTGCTCTTTGCAGACACTAAGAATGCTACTGTAACAAATAATTTCACAAGCCGTTCACACATCCATCAGCAACGTGTTAAGATTTACTGAAGAGTGGCTTTAAATGTTATATTTTCATAGCAGTGTAGGAGAACATTAGTATAGCATGTATAGACTGCAGTATTCCTGACATTTGGCATTTTAGAACAGGTGTGTTCTCTCAGGAAACTGTGTACTGGGGTCAACAGGATTAACTGCACTTTCCATATGCTAATCCTCTCACCCTGATAGGACAGACGCTCTTTTATGTTAGAGCTTTGAGTTTATTTTGCTCTCATTTTTGTTGTTGTTTTATTCTTGTTAAAAGATTAGCAAAGACCCGTAGTACAATAAAAGAAAATGTGTAAAAAAAAATTTGTTTTTAAGTAGTATTCAGATTAACATGAAACTTGTATCATCATGGCATAGGTAAGAAGAGGCTATGAGGAAAGAAGGACATGGTGTTATAGGACTAAAATAACTTTGTGACCAGATAAAATACGATGTTTCATCTTCTTTTTCTTTTTTACTTTTTTTATTTTATTTATTTTTTAACTTTGTCTAAGTAGTAACAAATATATTTGAAATGTAATGCATACATGAGAAGCAGCAGACATTGTGCTGATTCCAGTCTATTACAATGGCAGCTAAGCATATAAAACTTAGGGTGTCCCAATGGAATGGCAAAAGTTTTACTGCACATAGACTACTCCTGTTTTGCTGCATTGTGCACTGTGAGATGGAATTTAATATGCCTCTTATGGTTCAAAAGAACAGGTTGAGAAATAGAAGACTGGCTGATCCATTATTATATCAATTAAAAATACATTTAAAATTGTAAAAGGTTTATAATTTTTTTTTCATATAAGACAACAAGGTGCAGGCTTAGATGGATATTTAATGAGACACAAAGACAAGAAGCAGCTGGAAGTTATCTTATTGCCATTTATTAGGGTTGCCGCCAAGAATGGAAAACTTAAGGCATCTCCAGGACGGCTTTTAGTCTACCACTTACGTCCTCTAATCCCCATGATGTAGACACTTCTAAGACCTACAATCTAACCTTAGTAGATTGGCAACAAAATGTTGTTTGTTTCCTTTAAAAAAATAAAATAAGGCGGCACGCAAAACCATACTCTAATCCTGGTTACAAACCACCCATGGCTTTATTTAGAGAAAAACTCTTCTAGCTGTTAAAAAGGACTGGATGGAAACCTCTCTCCAGAAAGATTTTTTTTTTTTTTTTTCAAACTTGGGAAAGTTTTATTAATACTTTCTCTCGGAGGAAGTTAAAAGGTGATTATGGAATAGTTTTCATAACACTTCCTGGTTTGAATTGCGTATTCATGTTAATGACCCTCCAATTGAGTTTGTTGACTAGAGAACTGTCAAGAGAGACCCCCGAGAGCACCTGCACTGTTAGACTTGACCTAGCTATTTTGTCCAATATGTTAAGATTTGCACAGCTTATTGACTAACATATTTGTACATGGATTTCTGTAATACACAATGTACAACTGTTTGCCAACTAGGTTGCTGTCTTTATTTGGTGGTGGTCACTAGGATGCTTTATGTATTTGATCGGGGTCAATTGGATGCTATCTGTATTTGGTTGTGGTCATTAGCGGTTGCAGTCCCCGCTGTGAAGGGCTGCTTTTAAAAATAGAGACAGCCAAAAGTTCCTTTTATTTTAGAATTTTTTTTAATGAATGGGTGAGTATGCTGATCGATATACTCACCCATTCATTTTCGCAGGACCCGCCACTGACCACTTCGGAAAGGTGAGTATCCTCTCCGTGGACATTTAGTGTTGGGGAGGTTAGGGGTAGGGCCATAGAAGGGGAGGGTTAGGGTCAGGCTGTGGGGAGGGGGGGCGGTCTTAGGGTTAGGCTATAGAGAAGCGAGGGCTAGGTCAGGCTGTGGGGAAGAGAGGTTCAGGGTCAGGCTGCAGGGAAGGGTTAGGGTAATAGAAGGGGAGGGTTAGAGTTAGAATTAGGGGAAGAGTTGGGGTAGTGTTTGGCACTTGCCTAACACGGAGCTCCGGGGATCGATTGCTATGCCTCATCGAGACATAAGCAATCGATATCCCAACCAGTTCGAAACTGGCTGAGAGAGAACGGCCCAATCAAAATAGAGCCGTTCTTAGCGTGGGCCCTTACCCGATCACTAGGATGTTCTCTGTATTAGGTGATGGTCACTAGGATCTCTGCATTGATTGCATAGTGATCACTATAATTTTATTGTATTATTAATTACTACTCCGTATATGTTGTATTTAATTGTAACTTTTATATTACACTTGTTTTTGTATTTAATTTGCTCTACATAACCTAACCACATTATATAGTATCGCTAATCGTATTATTTTCTTTATTCTGTAATAATCCCAGTTACTATTTTCAGTCTATAGTTGATATAACCCACATGTGACCTCTTACAGATTTTTTCCAGGGCCACTTTAAGTTCCCAATCCACCCCTGGTGGTATATGCAATCCCTGGTCTATAAGACACCTAAAACAGCCATTTACTAAAACATTACTGTGTTACTTTAAGTATTGGACATATAATACACATCTTTTCTTGTGGTGTTGTGTATATCCCATATTTTAACTATAAAATACTGATGAAATATATTTCAGAAGGACACAATTAAATTCTCAATAATCTAGACAAGGTAAATTTCTTAGCAGTAATCGCTATTGCAATGTTCAGCCAAGTCTGTAATGTTTTAATCAATAATTGACTTTATTAAAAAAAATTCACAGACAAAATAAGGACAGCATCTTTATACAATTACCAAGACCATTTATTGTAAAATTATGGGGAGAAAAAAATGTATAAATTATTGGATGTGTGTTTGCATTATTTAAAAGCTGTTTTTTCTCTGAATAAAAAATGCATTAAACTAATTTTTCCTTTTTATTAAGTATTTAGGAAAATAACATAGGTCTTATTTGAAATGAGAAGCATTTATACCACCTATTGCTTGTAGGCAGTCTACATGTTGCTGGTGTTTGTATGATGGATATAGTGCAGTGAAAGGTTACTTTATAAAGCTCAGTATTTGTTGGAAAATTGGAAAACAAAGCCTAGTTCTGTAGACATAACTGTATGTATTACAAGTAGTTGATTTTTTAAATTAGCTTTATGTGTGGGCCCATTTCTTAGGTCACAACAAGTTTACACCATAGTAACTACAGAACAATCTTCATTATTTACCTCTGCCCAGTCTGAAGTAAATGGTGCATTATTGATACAGAGAAATTGATAAATGGCTGCTCGTACATCAAACACATTGTAATAGGTGTAAGGCTTAATATCCTTTTAGGAAATATTTATTATGGAAATGTAGTCATGCTACAAATATGTGCAAATGCAAAAGAAAATCAAATTAATTGCTAAATTGTTAAAACTACTTTTTAAAAACTTTAATTGTTATGAATAATACATCTGACAATCGTGAAATTTAGTCAGAGTAACATTGTACATGCCAGTGGCTTAAAATTGGCAGAATTCAAGCAAACTATATATTGATTGAAATACAAAATAGAATGTGTTAATCTATTTTCTATTTCAATCAATATGTCGTTTTTGGTAAAAATAAACTGCTGTGTTACATGCTGCTATTAATACGCGTGTTAACATCAACTTAGCTTATTTTGGCTACTGTATTACATTTAAAAGAGTGTAAGTTCAGACACGACTCCACATAGTCAACAGTTGCCTCAATAAAAATGGTTTATGGCTATAAATCTTTTGAGTTATATCATTTAAGCCATTCATTTGTATTTCTGAAGCATTAACATATATATGTTCAAATTACAGGTCAATTTTATTTTGTTTTTCTTGTTGGGCTTATTTTATTTTTGACACTCTAAAATGAGATTATATTTACTTGTTGTACTTTTTAGTTTACTTCCATATACATGAAAATAATTGCTTAAGATAATTAGCCAGAACGTTTTGAAGGGTTAGCGAGGCCAGTAACAGTTCTTAAATATGTTGCTGGTGACCATGTGCTATTTAGCCTGCTCTGATAGTTGGTAAGCAAGTGATCACTATGAACTATCATTATCCTTTTATAAAAGGTTTACAATGGGGACATACAAAGATTTTAGGGGTCACATTCAGGGTTTTTTTTAAGGCTTCTATTTCACCAACAAGTGTGCTGCTGTACTGTAAATGTGTAGCATACAAATTAAATCCAGTCGTTAATCATCATCTCTTACCTGTCAAATTTGATTTGGAAACCAGCAGAGAACTACATCCTGCCATCTGGAATACTTGAATGTGACCTCTACTAGACTGCCAGTGATTAAGAAACAAAAAAAGACATGACAGTAAAAGCTGCACAGATGCATTCAGAGATATATAGGTGGATTGTGCAGTTCACATATATGTATATATTTTTTTTACATATTGTATTAGAATCTCTAAATGGATAGATATATAATTTTAATTTCTAAATAGGAAAAAAAAATGTAAAGTTTAGCAGTTTCTATATTTACAATTTTACAAATTGTTTATACATTAAATGACTTTAGAAACACTATTTTGGTTTGCTGGTGCAATGGTCTTATTTGCATAAGACCATCATACTACAGTTGAATGGAAATTACATCCAATTGCTGGTGGTCTCCATTGTAGAAGTTATGCGACTTCTGGAGTTGTGAAGTAATCCGGCAAAGGTAAGTGTTTTTAGCTATCCCTACCCTTAACCTTTTCCTAACCTTAACCCTCCGTTTCCCATAGCCTAACCCTAATCTTTCCTTTCTTTAACCCTAACCCTAACACTTCATGCCCTGCAGCCAGTTGCAGTCCCCGGTCAGAAGTTTTCATTTCGAAATAGGGACATCTGAAAGTTACTACCCAGTTTCTATATTTTTTTTTAATTGGTGAGTATGCCGTTCAGCATACTTCACCCATTCTCATTCACAAACGCCACCGCCGCCGATATCCCTCCGTCGCCACTACCGCCGGACCGCAGGGAAAGGTGAGTAACTTCTCCAGAGTGCAGGGGAGGGAGGGTTAGGGTCAGGCTGCAAGGAAGGGAGAATTAAGGTCAGGCTGTGGGAGATGGTGGGTTATAGTCAGGCTGCCAGGAAGGGACGGTTAGGGTCAGGCTGCCAGGAAAGGAGGGTAAGGAGAGGGGAGGGTTAGGGTTAGAATTAGGGAAAGGATTGGGGAGCTTTTTTTTTTACTTTTCGGAGCACTGAAAGCTCAGTGCTCCATGGATCGATTGCAATGCCTCATTGAGGCATATTCAATTGAAATCCCAGCCAGTTCAAAACTGGCTGGGATTTCTGGGGACCTACACTCCCCTGCAGCCTAACCCTGACTCTCCATGCCCTGTTGTTTAACCCTAACCATCCTCTTAAACCGGAACCATAACCTTATACCCACTGCAGCCTAACCCTAATATACCCGTCTCAATCATCACAGCCTGTAGCTATTGGGAATAGGGAAATAGTTGCTCGTTACTTATAACAATTTTCTCTTTTCAGATAGTTTCAAACAATGATACACAGGGTCAGTGCTAGGGTGTTCGGCGCACCCCTGCAAACTTAAAATTTAGCCTGTTTAACAATTTCACATTATAGTAAATAGATTATAGTATCCATAAAAACACAATTTTGTAACCATAATAGAAGAAAGCAAATCATAGTCACTACTAAACAGTACAAACAGCATCCTAGTGTCCGCTATACAATTCCCACTTAATACTAAAAACTGCCACACAATATAGACTTTTTTTGTTTTTTTATCTTCGGGACAGCCATACCAGACAGACATTATCCTAGTGACCGCTATACCATACAGGTCACCATACAATACAGATTCCATCCTTCTGACCACTATACAATATATTCAACATTTTTCTAACCACAATGCAGTTTGTGTCATAAAAACAGAAAACATTGTAACCTTAATACAAAAGAAGCACAGCCTTGTAAGTTCTGTATATCCATCCAATCTCTCCCCCCTTGCATGTATCCAATCTTTCAATATTTCCCTCATGTGTCTCCAGCCTCCCAATATTTCCTGTTATGTGTCTCCAGTTTCTCAATATTCCCAATCATGTGCCAGATTTACCAAGCTCTGGGAAAGGAAAAGTGTAGATGTTGCTCGTAGCAACCAATCAGATTCTAGTTAACATTTTCTAGTATGTAATAGGAAAGTGAGAGCTAGAGGCTGATTGGTTGCTAT
Source organism: Limnodynastes dumerilii (assembly GCA_011038615.1). Taxonomy (NCBI): domain Eukaryota; kingdom Metazoa; phylum Chordata; class Amphibia; order Anura; family Limnodynastidae; genus Limnodynastes; species Limnodynastes dumerilii. The sequence continues at coordinate 426,566 of WWET01000510.1, forward strand.
GGGCAACATCTCCACCTTTCATTTCCCGCAACTTAGTAAATCTTGCCCCATATCTCTCCAGCCCCCCAGTATTCCCATCATGTGTCTCCAGCTTCCAATATTTCACTTATGTGTCTCAGCCCCATGCTATTCCCATCATGTCATTCTAAACCACCAGTATCCCCATTATGTGTTTCCAGTCCCCAAATATTTCCATCATATCACCAGCCCCCACATTATCCCCATTATTATTATTATTCTTGTCTATTTATAAGGCACCACAAGGTGTCCGCACCGCCGTACAATATACAACAACAAAATACAGTACAGACATACAAGGTAGTGATGGACAACATAGTACATAATAAAATTCACTATAAATATAAAAACCACAAAAATACAATAAAGGGAAGCAAGCACAGACAACATAACAAAATAGGTGTCAAGCTTGGCAGATCAGGGAATAGGTGATAGAGCGCAATGAGAGGGTGCCACAAGGTGGGAACGGGTTAAAAGGGTAGCAGAGGGGAACAAGAGGATATGAAGTGAAGGGGGAGTGGTGGAGGAGGGAACAACACTAGGAGGGAGGGCCCTGTTCACACTAACACACTAAGTGAGAGGGATGTCTCTCTAGCCCCCCAATATCCCCATCAGGTCTCTCCAGCCCCTCCAGTATCACCTATCATGCCTCTGTAGCCTCTTCCCTTTTACTTTATGTACCTCCTCTGTGGCACTCTCTCTGTCTTCTTCTTTGTCCATACAGGAAGTTCCTGTATGAGCTGCAGTGGCAGTTACATTGAGCAGCTGAAAGGAGGTTTCCAATCAACTGCTCAGTATAACTGACATGCCAGCAAATATAGGAACCTCTCGTATGAGCTGCCATAGCGGGGAGCAGGGGGGGATGACCGGCTCCTCTCCAGCCTGGTGCCGGTCTGTGCCGCAACCCGCTGCGGTCTGTATCGTGTTCGCCCATATGATATACTGTCATTCAGCTGGCAGCTGTATAATATTCCTCTATATTACAGTTGCAATGATAGATTGCTAGCTAGAAAGGTCATGTTTGTACTGCGTTTCTTTAAGTGTTTGCTTGTTTATTTCTCCTTTACCATTTAAATGGCATTAACACACACTCATAAAGTAATGCATTGGATTCACAAAAGTATTAAGTCATTTGGAAAGTTTGGCAACATGGAAGAAAATGAATGGGATTTTAATACCATTTTTCCATTTTACTAATCCAAGTGAATTAATAAGGTGCATAGATAATTTAGTTCAACCTTCCTACAATACAGTAGGAAGTTTCCCACTTCAATTTTTAGTTTTCTAACAGATGATTTGTCTACTTTGAAATACTATTTAGAGAAATGTGTTACTTACACAATTATTTTGAGTGTTTTTGATCTGGAAATGGTAATTTTTCAGTGTGTACTTTCTGGAAAACCCCATTGCAAGACTAGGGAATACAACAGTTGAGAAGGTCATCTTATTGACATTGTGATAATATAAAATATTAGACTATTCTGCTATCTGTTAAAAACTGCACAATGGGTAGCATGTGATCCATCCTCTCCCCTTCAACTAGCACCTGCGAAGTTTCTACATAAGTCATCATACATGTAAAAATACACTTTGGAGAAATGGAAATGTGTACCTTATTGGACAAAATCAAATCTCCCTCATCATTGAAAAAAGTTTGTGTTCCTGCAAACCCCAAAATTTTTTCTTTCCTATAATCTAGGTAAACTTAAGTGAAAAGCCCATTTTTTGCATGAATGTGCAAAAGTAGGAACATTTCCTAAACTGTTTATCCCCTTAAATGGCGTAAACTTTTGTAGCAATCTGGTCTACCAGTTCATGTGCATTCTAATAGCCTTTTCACATCACCACATCGGCCAAAATCCGGGTATTTGGTGGTGATGTGAAACGTCCCTTTTTTGGTGACCCTTGGTCTAATGACCTGGGATTCAGACACGAGATTGGTGTCAGTGTGAAAGGTCCTGTTTTGTTCTTCAACACGGGTCCTTCACAAAGACAACTGCTTGAACAGATTTCTTTACTATTGCTATGGCATTAGTAAAGAAATCTGTAGCCGGGAGACAGGAGATGTTTTGTAGTACATGTATGTCTACTCTCTGGCCTGACCGCCTGCAGTTCCGCTATTAGCTGCTATGAATTTAGTACTTGTAGGTCTCCTTTTAGGTCCACCTGAAAGGAGACAAGCAAGTACTAAATTCATAGCAAGTCACAATTTCTTCAGCAGATGGTTAAGAGAGATGCTCTCAGATGGTGGTAAATTGGTATAGTCTGTAAACTTGAATCGGCGTAATCCTCAGGAATAGCAATCATTGGTGAAATTGTAAGAGCCATCGCCTCTCAAGGATGATTACACAGGTGCATACCACGCTTTAGTAACAGGTGCATTTGTAAGACGTAGCCACATGGGACCTAATCCTGACCTCTGAGCATCCTTATTCACGGAGGTCAGTAAGCCTCCACGTGAGAGGGGAGTGAATGCCAATGTTACTTTCCTCACATAGATCTGAATGCAGATCTTACTTCTGCTGCCCACTTACCTTAGGCTGCATGCCTCTCTTCGTCTCTCTGGTGGGGATTATTTATGCATTTGTTTCGATGCAGAACATCTATCGTGTGCATGTGCGCCGACAGAAAATGTGCTTGTGGAAGTCAGGTGACTTTATGAACTTTGGATCAGACCCGTGACAGCTTAATAACAGTTGAACTGCAACTTTTAACTTTTAGTTTATGCACTTGTAAATAATATAAATAATAGCCATTATATTGTTGTAGAGAGTATGTTTAACGCATTTTACAAGTGATTTTATTGCAATTAGGTGGATAGAAAATCTGTTTATTTTCTTCTTGCTTGAAAATGGGGCTGAACTTGCAGTTTTTGAATGTCATCTATAATTTTGCAACAAAAATCTTGATTAACATCTATTTATCTTGTTGCTTTTAGAGGTTTAATCAAATTTTAATCACATGCTTGCAGCTTAATAAATGTATGACTGCCAGTAATTCAATTTTGGCTCGTAAATAACTTAATCAACCAGGGATATTATGCTTTGGATTTGTTAAGGAATAGAAGATAACACTATGCTAAAACAGTATTATTGATCATCACTGTAGAGTCTCACATTGTGGTGAGTGTTTTGTAACCGTGCAGTCTAATAGTCTTATGGGTAAAGTTTATTAAGACAAAAATTAAGAAGATAACAAATGAGGATTATTTAGTATTCTAGATACTAATGCTCTAACATAAGCAAAGTCAGTGCAACACTAGTTAGCATGCAATATCTTGTGTGCAATCGCACCATGTATGCTTTTGGAGTCTGAACAAAGACTTCCATTGTCTTATGACTAAAGAGAACGAGCAATGGATGGACAGTTGGCATATCTCTAGTTGTGTGTAGGTCTGCAGATGGACTGTTATGCCATATATTCAGTCAGGTTCTATATGAGCTGCTTACAGAATTCATATATCATACATTGTGCATGGATCCTGCAATGTTTAGTCTTTAATGGAAGATAAATTATATCTTTTCAGAGAAAATATGCTAAGTTCAGTGACACTACTCTTAGTCATCATAAACAAATGTCTTTTTGTGAATTTGTTGTCTAGTGCATACTTGCATTTTTCAGCAGTAATTTTTTTGCAACTACCTCCTTTGTTAGCTGATGTAATACAGCATGTTACGCTACCACACTAAATATTGGGGTTTCATGCATACTTCTATTTTTGTCTTTCTTGTTAATCGATTGAAACGTTGGTGGCTTTACAATAAAACATGTAGGCTTTTTTGCACAGAAATTGTAAAGTCTTCTCAAGTGACTCCTTTTACTGTGTATA
>WWET01000510.1:431656-464598 GCA_011038615.1 Limnodynastes dumerilii
GGGGTTTGCAACCCCTTACTAAAAAAAAGCCTCTCTAATACAATCCTTGATCCATCTAGCAATAGTTGACTTTGATGCTGGACCTCCTCTGCATTTTCCTGCCGGAATAATAAACAGTTGTTTCTGATGTGCAAGGTTCGTTCCAGATAAATATTCAATGCCTTAAGCAGGTCCAAAGTGTAGAACTTCATCTCTTTCTCCCCTTTGGGATGTGGACAAAGTGAAGGTAACACAAATTCCTAATTCATGTGAAAATGAGAGACCACTTTGGGCAGAAACTCAGGATTTGCCCTCAATACCACTTTATCTGAATGAAAAAATAATAAAGAGCTCTTCCGACCACAACGCTTGCAATTCAGATATTCGTCCTGCTGACGTGATTGTCACCAGTAAAATAACTTTTACGTGTTAGAAATTTCAGTGGAACAGCTTTTAATGGCTCAAAAGGAGGTTGTGTTAATGAATCCAGCACAAGTCCCATGGAGTGATAGGAGAATGGAAAGACTGTTTTAACTTGCTGACAGTCTGTATAAACCTTATAACATGCTTGTCCTTGGCTAACTCCTTATCCATCATGACACAGCGCTGAAAATGCCGTCTTTATTTGTTGAATAAAATCTGCCATCTGGGAGGAAGACTGTTATAATTCCTTAGCGGCACAATTAATACAGGTAGAACCTTTAGCATCATCAGGCAGAGTATTGCCACATATATCACATTTCAGACTTTTAAACTTCTTTTGTTTTGCTTTATCCACAGTAAGGGTTTCCTCTGATCTCAGACCTGCATATAAAAATATCAACACATGCTACCTAACTAAACTAAACTAAAGAAAATAAGAGAGTATCCAATTCCTTGGGGCTTACCCTGACCTCCTGGGCTGGGTCCATTTTTCCTCTATATTCCTTGATTATCAATCAACAGGTGCTTGCCTTTGAACACCCACAGGGTAAATGAGCTTCTCTTAAGATTTAAATAGATTAAAACCAGACACAGCTACAGGGTTCAGAAATGAGTAGCCTGCTTTCTATGCATATTGTGGGCTACAACAAAATAGCCACCACCATTATCCCTCTAGTACTGAGGGAAGCTCCTAATGTCACAGTTCCACCCACCAGGTTCACGGTTACTTCAGCTCCTTCTCACGCCTGTCTACCAAAGCAGTGGCTGGGGAAGCCTCAGGACACCACCTAGGCAGACAACGTTGCTTCGCCCCTACATAATCCTGCCTAGCACACTCCCTGACTGCCTCCTCTGGAAGAAGAAAAAAGACAGACAGATGGAACAGGATGCCTTATATGCTCCAGGTGTCTTCTTTTTTTTTTCCTGAGGCTCCCATAGGGAAAAAGCACAACAGATTTCTGTATCCAGGTACAATACCTTTTATGATTCCAGTGATTGGAAAATACCCCCTTTTAGTATATCTGGATTCGCTCCATAATCTTACAAATGTGATAACCAAGCACACACAAACTTCTAAAAAAAAAATGTGTAAGCCCAGCGCAGCATAACAAATCTGGCATATGTTGGCACTAAGCTTTCTATTGCCTTATTTTTTCTCTGTAGGCCCTCAAAATATTTATCTCAATAGTGGTATTTGTTGCAGACAGTGCATTCAACAATTAAGTCACATTTCATTTTTTTTTTAATGAAACATAGGGTTGCAAATTTCACTGCCTTATTTTTGTCTGTTCTTTCCATTTCATTGGAAAGTAACTGTTAATCATTTTGACATTCAATTAGTTATGATGTCTGAATAATTAACATCATAGCCAGGAAAAGTAGTGCCAAAATCTGCAGAGATAGAGAAAACTATAATGAAAGTTTTCTTTTTTTTTTCCCAAAGTCAAATTCTTTTAAATAAGGGTAAAGCATTAAAATATTATGTGCTGTACATTCTACACCAGACTGTAAAGTGATGTTTACTAATGCCTATAGATAGTAGCTCATATTGACTAGTGACTCGTCATGTTTCCTTGTTTCCAAGGAGAATGAAAAGAACAGGTAGCTTACACTAACAGCACTACTGGTGTAGGAATAATAAAATCAAACAACTTTAATTACTGTACATTAAATGTTGTGTAACAGAGGTCGTACAGGTATTTAGGGATTCTTAGATAAAGGAAGGTAAAAATGAGAAAAGTGGAAGTTTATTTAAATTAACAGCAAATGTCAAAAGTTTAGATTTTCTATTTATTACTTATAACTGTAGCCCAGTTAAAATAAAAATCATCATAGATTAGTGTATGGTAGTACTAATCATTAGTATAATTATTATTCATAATTATTAATTATTAAGGCACTGCAGTTTAATGGTGCCAGTATGGAAAAAAAATTGAAGGTCTCATGTCTGTATGGTGTGCAATCAGAGGGACAGATAGATAAATATTCAAAGAAATAGAAAGTGAACTGACCCTCTTTCAGGCCAAAATATCTATTTGTTAATGTAGGAATAAAGTGCCAGAGTGAAAATAAGCACAGGCCGTGCAGACAACTATAAGGACTATCAGATGCAGTATTTTCTGTAATAGAGAGACAGTTATAATGTGGGGTATAGCATTCCCTCCAACATTACCCATTCTATTAGGTACGAAATACTCTGTTCCTCAGTTTCCAACTGTCAGTTACTATGGTAACCACCTTTGTTAAAAAGACAAATCATTTTTTAAATATCAGTTAGGTTCAGGGTTGCCGACTTCACAGTTCTTCCCTCCATGAGAACTGGATGTCGGTATGGGGGCGGGGCACATTTATGTGATTTATGCAATCATGTCTTTAAGCCCCACCACCTGTCAAACACTACTGTAATTCCCAGTGTCTAAGGGGGTGCATTTTATTTTTACCTAAGTAATGGGAAATAGTAGACCTACCTACACTTTAGGGGACAGATTTACCAGACCCTCCCATATGACTCATTCCACCAGGTACAAAGCCCCCTCCAACTGTCACCTGGTTTTCATGAATTAACTGATGTTTAAAAAACATTTTGCGTCTAACACAGGTGGTTACCATAGTAACTGATTGTTGGAAGTTGAGGTACAGAGTATTTTGCACTTGGTGGAATTGGCCATGTTAGAGAGTCTGGATTTACTAAACTACGGAAAAGTTGGAAATGTTGCCAATATCAACCAATCAGATTTTAGGTCTCACTTTCCTATTATATACTAGATGTCAGCTAGAATCTGGTTTCTATTGGCAACATTGCCCCTTTTCCTTTTCCACAGTTGAGTAAATCTAGCCCTAGGTGTTTCCTCTCAATTTCAATACATCTCTTTATATACTTTATGTTTATCTCCATATCTTTATTTTAATATATGTTGTCTAAGGAAATTAGTATCCATTCACACTTATACTACCACTCTTATAAAAATGTTATCATGCATTTATTAGTTATTTGATTTTATTATTCCTACAAAAGTAATTAATTCTGTAGACTACCTGTTCTCTTTTTTTTTCTAGTTTTGTGCTAGTTCCAATTGGTTTATTGCGGGGAGTTTCGTATTGACCATCTTCCCCAAAATAATAATTGGGTGAAGGTTCAATATAAGATAAGACATAGGTGGTTATATTTGTATGCAGTCATTGTTCTTTGTGTTATAATTTTGTTATTATTATTGTTATAATTTAAAATTATTGGCTGATGTAAAAAAAATATCTATCTGGACACTGGGGTAATGAAGACGTGTGCTTTTTTTTGCTTTTTGCCTTTTATATTGGAATTTATTTATTTTATTTTTTTTTACACAGTTCTTTAAAACACAACAGTATAATTGCATGAGTACACTATCCCTGACAGCACTGGTACATATAGTTTATAGAAGATATTGCAATATTATGGAGACAGTCCTATGTTAAGGAGTTTCTTCCCTCCTCTTCCTCTCCTTTACCTTGTGCAAATGCCAGCTGCCTCCTCTGCAATCCACCACTGTGCAGAGAATCTGAGAATTTGTGTATTATTAATGTACAGATCTGTTTTGATCTCACAGCATGCAATTTCCATGATGGAATAAACTAAGAATGTCACAGTGACATCAGTGTGCTATTTCAACTATCTGTTCTGCACTTTATGATTGGACACTGCTCCAGAGAATCCCTGTATCTGTAACTGTATTTCGAATGCCAAAAGTACATGGTTAATGGCAACTCTTTTATTGCTGCACATACAGCTTTATAAGCACTATGCTGATTGTGACCCAACGTAGATACACAAGGACACTTTATTCCCATGTAAAGTTTCCAAGCCACATCTAACCTTACAATAAAACATTGCACTTACAGTATTTAGTAAAGACTGCGTCTCTCGGCCTTCACAATTTAATTCTTGCCTATCCACTTTTGGGATAGACAATATTTTAATATTTCTTTCACACTGTTATATCTATATTGTGATGTACATTGCACTGTACATTTAGCGGTCATTAGATCCCACTGCATATATTTCAAGTGCTCCCTTAGAACTCACCTTTTCAGACAAGCTTACCAAATTTCTCAACCTACTTCCAAACATTTGTCTACCCTATTTACAACTACTATATCTGGATCGCATTTCATAAGTAAAACAAACTTGGTCACTTTGGGCCTGATCCAGACCTACGCTCGCAAGCGATCGTACGCTGGTCGTAAGCGTAAATTCGGCAGAAAAAACGCACTGCACGTGTGCAGAGTGACAACTTCCGGTCGTACCAAAGACCTTTTCGTAGCGGCGATTCAGGCGTCCATATTGTTTGCATATTTTCTGACGACGGGCGTGTTTCTATTATGAAGTTAGTACGGACGCTGGAGTTAAGGAATGTAGGCGGGGGAGCCATTTAAATTGTACAGTATGGGCGTGCTTAGCCCGGTACGATCAGCGCGTCGCTACGAAAATTCGTACCGACGCCGGGAAAAGTTAAGGTAGGGTTCAGCCGGCGTACGGAGGTAAAGGTAAGGGAAGTGTCATGGGAGTGAAAGTTTTTACGCTGAAGCGGTAATACGCTCCGCTCTCATGCGTAGGTCTGGATCAGGCCCTTTGTCTCCATACTAAAATTTCCCCTCAGTTTTGCTACTAACATTGTTGTGTGAGTGGATCATACAGAAGCACTGTGTATTTATACCATGCAAGCACTGGAAGACCGTGCCTTAAAGTAATAAGAGGATATTGGGGAAGCTGCAGACACATGAATGGGAACTACTAGGGAGGCTGGAGGCACATGAATGGGGACTACTGGAGAGGCTGCAGACACATGATGGGGGCTACTGGGGAGGCTGCAGACGCATGATGGGGGCTAACATAGTTAAATTAGTTATAAGAAAAAAGTTATTAGCTGCGATTTTAAATTTTATCAAATAAAAAAATAACAATTAAATGTAATATCTGTGTATTCACTTTGTAATTCCTACTTTTTTTTTGTATATTTTGCTTTTGGTGTGCCGCGGAATTCTGGGAAGGGCTTAGGTGTACCGTGGAATTCTGGGAAGGGCTTAGGTATACCGCGGAATTCTGGGAAGGGCTTAGGTGTACCGAGGGTGGGAAAAGGTTTAGAAGCACTGCTCTAGAGTGTAAGCTTGTGGGCAGGGCCCTCTCACCGACCCAGTTTGTCTGTTACCACCCAGTCTTGTTATAGTTATTGTTAATATTGTAAAGCGCTATATAATCTGATGGTGCCATATAAAAACCTGTTTTCTGTTATAAATAAATAAAATTTATAATAAAAACATTCCATGTATTTGTATGACTGTTTTAGGATAGAAAGCTGTGCTCGTGTGTTTCACCTTGGCCAGGTAACTGTTTATATGATTAAATTTAGCCCCATCAATCTGCTGAGAGACTGTAATAAATGAGGGCTGTCTTTTTTTAGCTATAGTCTAAAATGTCTCACTGACATGTTACAGTGCATCTGTCCTTGCATATGTAAATGATGCATTTACCCAAAGCATAAATCAGGTTCATCCTCATAATATATCACCTAAACTTTTTTTTTTTTTTTTTTTAACAGCTCAAGTTAGTGTGGATTCCTGTTAGGAGAATGTATTTTATAAATCTCCTGATAGCTTGTATCATCACAGATAGTTTTCAAATGGAAAAGTAAGAAATGCGTCTCCTTATCGGAATCTGAGGTCCCTGAGGTATAAGACAGTAGACTGTTTACAGGCAGCTTTTTGAAGTATTACAGGTTTTGTGAATTTAATTTACTTCTACCATATGATGTAGTACTTTTTATAAAACCATGTTAAAAAGAAACTTGTGAATTAGACAAAGGAGTTTTGATGAAGGATAGTAATTAAAATTGTATGCATAGTGATCCAGGAGAAAGCCTCAATCCCAACACATAAATAGTTCAAAGAAATATTCCTTTTGTTTAAGTTTTTACTTTAGATACTGCTATAGAAAGCTGACCTTTGGGTAACATGTAGTAAATCTTGACTAGACTTTGTTTCTCAGATTTCTTTCCTGTGTCTGTAAAGCTTTAGAATATACTTCAAATGGCACATTTATGGAGGAGCTGGAGAAATAAATTAAATGGGAGATAGAAAATAAATAGGGGGGACAGAAATCTAAAACTGACCCCATTTTCCTATTGAAGTCGTCTTCTGTGTCCTCTTGGCTCCTCCTTGGCGCTCCACCTGATTCTTTGGTAAGTATGATGCAAATGCAACCTTAAGTCTTGTCAGCATCTTTCTAGTGGGAGATTGTCTCCCAAAAGCTTTAGCTGATATTTTGGGATTGGGGAGGGTGGCGTGACCAGCAGATCACTGATGAGCCTATATGACTGAATTGATGGTATTTTGGTTATAAGGACTTTTACAGGTTGCCCCCTGCTCTTACCTGGACAGTACCCCTTGACATCAGAGTGGGAGTGAAATGCCCCCTTGCACCCCCTTTCCTTTCCTTTTCCGAAGCCATGTAAGACTCATGTTGAAAAAGTGGTGATCAAAAGGGAGATGTGTGAGAGCTATGTGACAAATGTATTTGAGTAAGTAAGTAAGTAAAGCTTGTGTGTCTTGTGTTTAAAATATTGAAAATTAATTTGTTAATATTATATTCTTGATTCCACTTTATCTGTTTGTTACTTTGGAATTAGTATGTGTGTTTCTGTATAATTTGTATGTCACTGCAGTACAGCATGGTAGGAGAAAGCAGCACAGATTTAGGGAGAGGTTTCTGCTGCATCTTAATAAATCGGTATTGGGGGAGTATGTCCATTAAGTACACCCTGATTGAATATTCTTATTATAATATACTCTGTGTGGGATGCATAAAGTTATAGGTAAACTGATATTTTCTTATGTTTTGCACTTTGGTGCCACCAGTGATTTGCAGCTACAAAAGATTTTCTATGAGAGCCATAGCATTAGAATACCCAGCAATAAAAACTACAAATAAACGTAAACATTTAGCAATTAGACAACTGATGAGCCATTTTAGGTCTCCTTTTGTCCTCTTATTTGAATCTAAATTTTCTAGAATATGTACCGCATGCTGCATATTACAGGCCTACTTTGAGTTATTTACTGACGTGAAAGTGCCTGATATTTTTAACACAATTTGCTGCTAAGCAGAGAGAAAGGAAAAAAACACAACGAAAAACAAGTTTTCCACCCACATAGACTACTCAATCAAATGTCATCTAGCTGTGCATAGTGACGTCTCTGCTCATTTTCTTGCCATAGTGTAAAATAGCATTAGGTAGAGCAATTTACACAAAAATAAAATGTTTGTAGTTAGTATTACACCTATGCTGCTTTCTTCTTAGCCCGGAACAATCAACATCTCGCAGACAGAACCACTAATATGATAAATGCTAATACATATTTGTCATGGAACTAAAGTCACTTTGTAAATATAGAAAAAAACATTTGACTTTGTAATGGTCATTTATAAAAATATAAACATTCTAATCAATGTATTTATAATATTTGCTAGTACTAAAGAGTCAGTCGCATCTATTTGTGAGGGCAATGCAGACACCGTGTAAACATTCTGCTTCATGCCACTTTAGGAACAACACCCTCATTAATTTCTACTATTAACATTTTTTCTTAGAGTTTCATATTTCCAGTGACATGAAAAAGGCCGATGAGTATATGTGAAAGCAGAGCCAGTTTCTTTAAATGGAAAACAGCATAGGCCCCACTCAGACACTACACAGCCAGACATACCTTACCAGAAATAAAGACATGGACAAAATAGCTGCGTTTAAAAAGGGAACATGGTTTTATTTAATTAATATAATATAGGTGTATTGGATGCTAATTGGAAAGTGATAAAGTGGGCATGTAAAGGATAGTTAAAATGTTAAAAATCAACACTAAAATCCCCTGCTAAATTCAAAGAGGTATTGTGGAAAGAAACTTCTAGTGTGTGGGGGATGGGGGGTGCTAAGTGCAGGATAAAGTGCTAAATATAAATACAAATCTAAAATACTGATTAGGTCGTACTAAAAATACATGTGGTTGTGAATCTAAATACAAGATGCTTCTCTCTCTGCTGTGAGTCTTAAATAAGGTGTTAAAACAAAAGTAAATTCATATAGATATAGATATGCAGAGAGTGTAACCAACATCATACCTTATAATTCACCGTGCCTCCTATTATTACATCATACCATATAATACACCATACCTTCTATTATTACATAATAACATATAATACACCATAACTCCTATTATTACATAATAACATATAATACACCATAACTCCTATTATTACATCATACCATATAATACACCATAACTCCTATTATTACATCATACCATATGTTACACCATACCTTCTATTATCACATAATAACATATAATACACCATATCTCCTATTATTACATCATATCATATGTTACACCATACCTTCTATTATCACATAATAATATATAATACACCCTACTTCCTATTACATCATACCATATGTTACACCATACCTTCTATTATCACATAATAACATATAATACACCGTACCTCCTATTAATACATTGTACCATATATTACACTATACCTTCTATTATCATATAATAACATATAATATACCCTACCTTCTATTATTACATCATACCATATGATGCAGAGGAAGTGGCCCTATTAGTGACTTCGAGCCATGCCCCTAGAAGTGACCCCACAAGGGACTCAGACACATACCATGTGACAGGCTGCTCCCAGCCTCTGAGGAGCTGACGTACAAGAAAGTAAGAGGAGTAGAGTAAAATAGAACATAAGCTATAAATAGGGAGAAAGAGGAGAACAGTGAAAGAAAAGGAAAAGACGGTTTACTGAGCAAAAAGAGATGACCGAAAAGCACAGCAGCGAAATACTCAGTCTTCCTATGAAAAATTCTCAGGCAAAGTGTGATCCCCTCCCCATGGCCTGACCTTTTAAGCACCTCACTAAACTAACCCCCCTATACTGTTGGGCCACTCTAACAACTAAACAACTTAATACCTTACCCCTGCCTGTCTGATGTTAAGTGTAGCCCTGCCTGCCAGTTATGGTGCCTGCATCCTATGGGGTCTTTGTCCCATGTAACAACATATGGAATACCATCCTCTATTAGCTACCAATCTTTCTTTTCATGTTTCACGGTCTGTCTTTTTGCATATATACCGAACATCTTTTTTAAACGCCATGTCTCCTTTTTCTGTTTCTCTTTTTCATTTGTCATCTGGATTCCTTGAATAAATTATCTTATGAGAGTTAATCAACTTACATTGAGTTAGCTCTGGAATGCACCAAGTGTTTTTCATTGTTATAGTTCATCTATCGTTTACACTTCTACAGTATATTTATACCAGTGCAGACATAATAGATCAGGGTTTATAGTAATTTTTAAACTACAGTTTCCGAATAAATGAAAAATAGTGTAGATTGTGTCTGACTGAATAAATAAGGTGGAAGACCAGAATGTTTGAATGAATTGGATTGGAGACTGGAATGTCTGAACAAATAAATAGTATTGATTGTCTCTTTATAGTATAGTTGTACAACGAAAACCTTTAGCCACTACCACAACATCTCTTTCCAGCTAAATAAATGTCACACTGGCTAATTTATGTTGTGCTGTGGTTAGATGATTTAGTAGTAGATAAGATATAAACGGATTGCTGACAAATGACTTCCTCCATCATATTACTGGAGCATAGGCAACCTATGGCACTCCAGGTGTTGTGAAACTACACTTCCTATACACTTTCTTGCAAGGTATTAGCTATGAATGTACTCAGAGCTGGCTACAAATATACATCAATGTGACGTCATATATACACTGCTCAAAAAAATAAAGGGAACACTAAAATAACACATCCTGGATCTGAATGAATGAAATATTCTTATTAAATACTTTGTTCTTTACAAAATCACACAAAAATTATCAATGGAAAGCAAATTTATTAACCCATGGAGGTCTGAATTTGGAGTCACCCTCAAAATTAAAGTGGTTCTGCAGGTGGTGACCACAGACCACTTCTCAGTTCCTATGCTTTTTGGCTGATGTTTTGGTCACTTTTGAATGCTGGCGGTGCTTTCACTCTAGTGGTAGCATGAGACGGAGTCTACAACCCACACAAGTGGTTCAGGTAGTGCAGCTCATCCAGATTGGCACATCAATGCGAGCTATGGCAAGAAGGTTTGCTGTGTCTGTCAGCGTAGTGTCCAGAGCATGGAGGCGCTACCAGGAGACAGGCCAGTACATCAGGAGACGTGGATGAGGCCGTAGGAGGGCAACAACCCAGCAGCAGGACCGCTACCTCCGCCTTTGTGCAAGGAGGAACAGGAAGAGCACTGCCAGAGCCCTGCAAAATGACCTCCAGCAGGCCACAAATATGCATGTGTCTGCTCAAACGGTCAGAAACAGACTCCATGAGGGTGGTATGAGGGCCCGACGTCCACAGGTGAGAGTTGTGCTTACAGCCCAACACCGTGCAGGACGTTTGGCATTTGCCAGAGAACACCAAGATTGGCAAATTCGCCACTGGCGCCCTGTGCTCTTCACAGATGAAAGCAGGTTCACACTGAGCACATGTGACAGACGTAACAGAGTCTGTAGACGCCATGGAGAACGTTCTGCTGCCTGCAACATCCTCCAGCATGACCGGTTTGGCAGTGGGTCAGTAGTGGTGTGGGGTGGCATTTCTTTGGGGGGCCGCACAGCCCTCCATGTGCTCGCCAGAGGTAGCCTGACTGCCATTAGGTACCGAGATGAGATCCTCAGACCCCTTGTGAGACCATATGCTGGTGCGGTTGGCCCTGGGTTCCTCCTAATGCAAGACAATGCTAGACCTCATGTGGCTGGAGTGTGTCAGCAGTTCCTGCAAGACAAAAACATTGATGCTATGGACTGGCCCTCCCGTTCCCCAGACATGAATCCAATTGAGCACATCTGGGACATCATGTCTCGCTCCATCCACCAACGCCACGTTGCACCACAGACTGTCCAGGAGTTGGCGGATGCTTTAGTCCAGGTCTAGGAGGAGATCCCTCAGGAGACCATCCGCCACCTCATCAGGAGCATGCCCAGGCGTTGTAGGGAGGTCATACAGGCACCTGGATACCAAACACACTACTGAGCCTCATTTTGACTTGTTTTATGGACATTACATCAAAGTTAGATCAGCCAGAGCCCTGAGCCCTGAGTGTGTTTTTCCACTTTAATTTTGAGGGTGACTCCAAATCCAGACCTCCAGGGGTTAATAAATTTGATTTCCATTGATAATTTTTGTGTGATTTTGTTGTCAGCACATTACTCTTGCAACCTAGATTGCGTACACGCGGTTTCAAAGACGTGAAGGCGTGTACGCAATCTACGTCGCAAGAAGTAACGTAGATTACATTCCAAAATTACTGCGCATGCGCAGTAGCACTTTCCGCAGAACTCCAGCCTCAATTGCATTGCGGGCGGAGCTCTGAATCCGGCCCCATGTCTCTACAGCTATCAATATTTTCCATCATGTCTCTCCAGCCTCCTAGTATTCCCCATCGTGTCTCTCCAGCTTCCAGTATTCCTACTGGATTCCTGCACTATTCCTCATCATGGACATCATTCACACTTAAGAAGTTGCGGCTTCTTATGTGAGGTCCTTTGAGAAATGACCTACCATGCATGCGTAGTAAGTCATTTATGCAATCTACCTACCATTTCTTTAAAGACCGCACTTAGTAATTTAAGAAGGAAGAGACGTCTCACAGGAGCCCCTGCCTTTTTTTTAAGAATATTGATTGAAGGGTTTTTAAATAAACCGGGGAGGGAGTGGGGAAGGTATCACCATTCATAGTTTCCTTCTTAAGAAGGAAACTATGACTGTTAAGTTAATGAAGCCCTATGGCACTCTTACGTGCCTAAAAATGGGGGCGTGTTGCGGGGCAGATCAGATGAGTTAGGTGCGTAAACTGCCTTATTCTGATCTGTGAATACAGTCCCATGTCTCTACAGCTTCCAGTATTCCCCAATATGTTTCTCCAGCTTCCCCAGTATTCCCCATTAAGTCTTTCCAGCTCCCAGTATACCCCATCATGGGCCTGATTCAGAGGCTGAAAATAAGAACTTAAAGTTACACCTGGGCAAAACCATGTTGATTTCAGGGGGAGTCAAGTTCATTTTATTTCATGCATGCAGGGAGAATGCTTTACTTTTACTTATTGCACACAGATACCTGATCAGCTTCACTTTTAAACTGCTAATTGGACTTGAGCTGGGAAACATCACCTTTTAACTATAAAACTGTTGCAACAAATTAAATTTGACTCCCCTGAAATCAACATGGTTTAGCCCAGGTGTAACTTTAAGTTCTTATTTTCAATCTCTGAATCAGGGCCCATGTCACTACAGCTCCGAGTATTCCCCATCATTTCACTACAGCACACCATTATCCCCCTACATGTCTCTCCAGCTCCCAGTATCTCCTATCATATCTATCCCCCCATCATGTCTCTCAAGCTCCCAATAATCCCCATCATGTCTCTCAAGCTCCCAATAATCCCCATCATGTCTTTCCAGCTGCCAGTATCCCCCATCATGTCTCTCCAGCTCCCCCATATTTCCCATCATGTGTCTCCAGCTTCCTCCGTATTCCCCATCATGTGACTCCAGCCACCCCAGTATTCCCCATCATGTATCTCCAGCCTCCCCAGTATGTCCCATTATGTATCTCCAGCTTCCCCAGTATTCTACATAATGTCTTTCTAGCTCCCAGTATACCCCATCATATCTATCCAGCCCCCCATTACCCCCATCATATCTCTCAAGCTCCCAATATTCCCTATCATGTGTCTCTAGCTCCCAGTATCCCCCATCATGTCACTCCAGCTCCTCAGTATTCCCCATCACATCCCTCCAGCTCCCAGTATTTCTCATCATGTGTCTCCAGCCACCCCAGTATTTCTAATCATGTGTCTCCAGCCTCCCCAGTATTCCCCATCATGTGTCTCCAGTCTTCTCTGTATTCCGCATCATGTCTCTACAGCTTCCTCAGTATCCCCCATCATGTCTCTCCAGCTTCCCCAGTATTCCCCATCATGTCTTTCCAGCTCCCAGTATCCCCCATCATGTCTCTCAAGCTCCCCATTATCCCCCATCATAGCTCTGAAGCTCCCAATATTCCCTATCATGTGTCTCAATCTCCCAGTATCCTCCATCATGTCACTCCAGCTCCCCAGTATTCCCCATCATGTCTCTCCAGCTTCCTTAGTATTTCCCATCATGTCTATTCAGTTCCCAGTATCCCCATCATGTCTCTCCAGCTCCAAATATTTCCCATCATGTGTCACCAGCTTCCTCAGTATTCCCCATCATGTGTCTTCAGCCCCCCAGTATTCCCCATCATATGTATCCAGCCTCACCAGTATTTCCCATCATGTATCTCCAGCCTCCCTAATATTCCCCATCATGGCTCTCCAGCTTCCCCAGTATTCCCCATAATGTCTTTCTAGCTCCCAGTACCCCCCATCATGTCTATCCAGCCCCCCATTATCCCCCATCATATCTCTCAAGCTCCCAATATTCCATATCATGTGTCTCTAGCTACCCAGTATTCCCCATCATGTCTTTCCAGCTCCCAGTATTCCTTATCATGTGTATCCAGCCTCCCTAGTATTCCCTATAATGTCTCTCCAGCCTCCCCAGTATTCCCCATCATGTGTCTCCAGCCTCCCCTTTATTCCTCATCATGTGTCTCCAGCCTCCCCAG
The DNA here is from genome assembly GCA_011038615.1 of Limnodynastes dumerilii. NCBI lineage: Eukaryota > Metazoa > Chordata > Amphibia > Anura > Limnodynastidae > Limnodynastes > Limnodynastes dumerilii. The sequence continues at coordinate 445,802 of WWET01000510.1, forward strand.
TATTCCCCATCATGTCTCTCCAGCTTCCTCAGTATTTCCCATCATGTCTTTTAAGCTCCCAGTATCCCCCATCATGTCTCTCAAGCCCACCATTATTCCCCATCATATTTATTTATTAACAGTTTTAACAATCATCTTAACAAGACTGGGTGGTAACAGACAGACTGGGTAGGTAGGAGGATATTGGACAACAGAGGCTATTTTGGAGACTTTAAGGTATTCCTCTAGATGAGTTAGATCTCAAATTAAATCCCATGATATATGTTTAGAGTTAGGGCGACCTCAACAGAAAAGCGGCAAGAGGCTTAGCATATATTTGCAAATGTCTGTAATTTTTATAGGTATATTCCACAGTAATCTGATATTTTAGAGTTTAGCAAGTAATATAATATTACTGTGGAATATAACTTCTCAGCTCAGTTTCAATATTTTAATTAATATGATTTTCTAGCTAATATTTACATAAATATTTGCTAATAAATAGTAAATCCGTGTTTGCAAATCAGTATCAAGCGGTTGATTCTGGCCTTTTGGTTTTTCAGTCCTTGGTAATGGAAAGTAATCATTTTACAGAGGTATGCATCTCTTGTCTTCATTCGTCTACTCTTCTAACTATGACCTTACTTACTTACTTATTAAGCTCTAAGAAGAGTTCGTTACCAAAGTTTTACTATTCAAACATTTTAAAGATTTTTTTTCCCCAGAAATTCTGCCCAGCAACAACAGCCAGTGATTTCAGTATTTCTTTTAGGCTACATCACATGTCTGTTATATAACCACTGTTTTACCATTTCTCAACTGCTTCTGTAACCCACGATACAGAGTTGAGCAGCTCCTAGAAAAAAGTCACTGTGCCAAGTCTTTTGTATGGGCCATTTGTTTACCAGCTCTTAGAACTTGGGATTTTTTTTTATTTTTTTTTATTGGTCACTTATTATTAGGAAACAGTGAACCACTGGATAATAAACTTCTTCATTCCAGTTTAGACATGCTCAGACTACATTAAACACAAACAAAAAGTTCCAGCATGATTAAATCATGACACAAAACACACACACACGCAACATCTAAAATGTGTAACTATTGTGAATAATATACAGTAGGAAGATCAAATTATACTTGTGGTGCTAATTAGTATTTCTCACCATCTAGTGTATTCTCTGTATCAGCATATCCAACTCAATAAAGCACATATAAAAAAAGGAACCCTTGGAAAATATAATTATTTGGTTTAGTAAATAAAAATTATAATTTTTGTAATAAAAATACAACAACCCTGGTTGAACAATATATTAAAACTGTTTGGGCTGGATTCAGAGTCCGAACAAAACTTAGACAAATGTGTAGCGGAATTTATGCGCAAGAAGCGTATTGTCGGTCATAATGCAGGTGCATGCGATGCCCTTCATCCGTCTCCGCCAGCTTACGAATCTGTGTTTATTTGTATGCAAAAAGGGCGTGTTTGAATATGTTAATGTATTTTTGGAGCGTTTACTAGCTGATTCGCGCGCATCCAAATTGACAGTTTGCACGCGCTTACTACTTTTCTTTTCACCAGCCCTGACCATGGTGCAAGCGTATTAAAAACTGTTTTTTAATTGGAAAATGCCTCGAGGCAAACATGATACTCATTTTTAAGAAAGAAATACAGCTGATACAACACTATTTAATATAGATACAAACAAACAAAGAAGTGGATATTTGCAGCAATATTTGATACTGTGAGGAATTTAAACATAAGTTAGGTTATTTTAGTTTGTATCATGCGCACGTCCTTTTTATAACATAATTTTTTTAGTTATGTTAAAAATAAAATTGTCATAAAAATTGTCAGATTTCTTTTGTATGTTGGAGACTGTAAATAAAAACACAATATTACAAATTAGTGTTTCTACCATTTACATAACACATACAACTATTAAATGGTTTACAACTTAAATATTTAAGGGTTTTTTTTTACATTTTCCAACCACATTCATTTTTTGGAAAAAAATTTCATTAAAATGAAATAAAAATAAAAAACACCATTGTGCAATTTTACAAACACCTCACTTTGAATGAAACACTTTGAATAGGCCGTATTTAATTTAGTATTTGCGCTTGCGTCTCGCGCACCCACGCAGCTCTGAATCCGCTGCTTTGTATATAGTCTGGATCTGGTCCAAAGTGTCTTAGAGTGCGAGAGGCCATTAAGATGTTCCTTGTGTCATTATAGTTGTTTGGAATAGTTTATTACATGCTGCAGTTACAATTGTGCTTCAAAAGTTTGTGTGAAAGCTGCAAATGTAATCAATCCAAAAGGAAGGTCTACTTTCTCATTTTTGCCACCCGTCAAAACTAATATTCCTGAGGTCATGTCTTTTAATTTTCATGTCAGCCTATAAATCTATGCCACCAAACTGTCCAAAGAGACGAACTGTAGATCTGACATATTATCCTTTTGTGCAATTAGAATGTGTATTTTGCTTTGTGCACTGTGAAGAAAAATTACAAACCATGAAACTGAAAACACCATACACCATGCATACGTACCTTTTATTTTTTTCTGCTAATAGTTTGCATGTAGCTTTAAAGCACCGTTTTCTTGTCAGATCAACAGGATGTGCTAATTATAATTCTAAAAAGCAGATGTATTTCACAGTCTGGGGTTTCCCCATTTAGTCTTTCATGCTAATTTGACCATCACGTTGGCATAATTTTGATACCGTGTTAATATATGCGATATGTCATTATGACTTTAAACATTACCATTTACACTGAAATTTTTCATTATATTTCAGATTTTACATAAATAATATCCTCTAGTAAATCAGCAGTATCAGTGATTTTGGGGTCAACTGTTTTAAACAATTGATTAGCATGCAGCTGAATCAAACTCATTTGGATTTGGTGTTTTTGTGTGAAATAGTGTTCACCGTATGGACATATTAATTTATTAAAGACACACACAGGTTAATCTAGCTGTCCATTAAATAGAAATTGGTAGAAAAATGTTATACTCGAGGGATTGGTCAGGTTGTCTGTCCACAACAGCGACAACCCTTTGAAATATTTTTTATAATATGAACAGGGACAAGTGAAGTATATCTTTCTTTATTAGATGGAGTTCAATAGGGGGTAGATAACATTGTTGCATTAAATAACGATTTCCCACCAGGGTAATGTCCAGTTATCGGCACCATACACCAGTCTCCTGCTGGGACGCATAATCCTAGCAGAAGAGGGAGGGACTTAAAGAATAGGAAGCCATTCAGTAAGCTGATTGGCTCCCTTAAATTATCAGGCACTAGCATTGTAAAAAATGATCATGTCCAGAAACTAGAGTGATTATTTGCCCAATCACCTGATAATTGGATGATCGAGCTGATAATCCCTCCAGTACATGGCCAACTTTACCATTTTCACCAGTCAACTAGCTAATAATGTACTGTACTGCTAATTGGATCTCAGTTTACCAACACAATGGGAGTCTTTTACAACCGTACAAGATAGTGAGTTTGAATTACAGACAGACCATATACAGTACTAGCATGGCACCTGATACAGAGCTACGCTTCTAATACGTTTCATAGCATGGCGTATTTATGCCAGCGTACCTTCTAAGCACTCCCCTGGGCACTCCCCTCGCATGTACATACTTTTGCCGTTTTCCGTTTACCAAACCCTACCTTAACTTTACACAGCGTAACCGCTGACGTACATATAGCTGCTAAGCACGCCCATACTGTACGATTCAATTGCCTCACCCCACCTTTGAAGCATAATTACGGGTGGCGTATGGCTGGCACGCCCCTTCGTATGTTGATACGCTGATGATACGTGACTGGCCTGTACGCTCTGAGTTATGTGGCGTAACATCTGCCGCAAGCATGCGCAGTAAGTGCTAATGAGTGATTTTACGCTAGCGGCAAGCGTAAAATCACTTGCATACGTAGCTCTGGATCTACCTCATGCTGCTTAGAGATATGTAATAATCATGTCAGAGAATGTTTATAATGAGTTGTACATGTAGAAGTAATATGTAATCTCAGAACTGTAGTCTGGAAGACTGGGAAATCTGACGACAAATCTAGCTGTTGTATTTGATGAGTTAGGCAATTTTTATGAAATAAGCATACTGCCATAGGGCTCCATTTATTTATATATGAGATAGCACTCTCAGCAGAAATAATTGCCAGTGCTGGAGACCAGATCCATACTTTGGCTGTTGCTGTGTTCGGGGCTACGGATAAATCCAGCCTTTCGTGCGAGTGCATTGGAGGCCATTCCTCTTGCTTGCACAGACTTCCGAAGCCTACCTTAAAATATCTAATTTCCCATCCTCACTTAAAATGGGGACTATTAGAAATTTGGATAGGGCGGCATGCTTGGGGCACCCCTGTACTGTATAATTTGAACTCATCCCCCCTTGTATTGGAATTACTAAAAGTATGGATCAAGATCTATACATAGATTACAGTGTGTGTGCATGGAAACGCGCCCCCTTTTTATTAGTTTGGATCCAGTCCTGGGTACTTGATTTCAGATTTGAACTTTTCAAACTGGCAGAAAAGCAATGCGTGAAAATGTGTGCCCTGGATAGGTGTCTGTGTTTGATTCCCTGCATGTTATATTTAATTCAATTAACTTTTAGGGATAATATGCAAGTAATTTGTTTGGATCTCTGAATCACAACCAATATCTGGCAATAGAATTTGTTCAGTGATATTGTTTTCTGTAAATCAGATTGAGATGACATATTTGCATAATAAGTCAGGTAGGTATTACATTATTTTATTACATGAAACTGACTTATTTACTTTTTAATCTAGTTTTCTGCATATTTGCAGTTCAGTTCTTTTAAGGTTGTTCATTTGAAATTGATAGAAAATAGATAATTGAAATTCGTCCATAGTAATTATATCAGTTGTAAACAACCTGTAGTTTTAAATTACAACGTCTCAAATGAGTATTTTTCATGGCAAAAGGCATTGTATTAATCAACGTCTTTGTTTTTCTGTACTTTGTTTTTGTTTCACTGTTACCACAATCCCCATTTCTCATCAGTTTTGACTGCTTCATCTTTATTTAATGTTCTTAATCTTAAAGTAAATGCTTGCAAAGCTATGTATGTATGGACTTGAAATGTGAAAGCATTAAGATGGAAAATAAATCTTCCCTGTGTATTTCCAGGGCAGCACAGCTATCTCTGTGCAGGAAGGAATGACTGCATTATTGACAAGATTCGGAGGAAGAATTGTCCTGCATGCAGATTACAGAAGTGTCTCCAGGCTGGCATGAATCTAGGAGGTAAGAAGATCCTTCCTGCTTGATGCTGTTATACAATTTGACCTATAACAATATAAACATGATAGGTTTTCACAATTTAAAATACACAACAAAAGACTCAAGAGGAGAGTAGTTGAACCACTTAACTGATGCACACTCTTAAAACGTAGTTACTATATTACTATAAGTAGCAAGTAAATAAATATAAATATAGTTCTTAGCAAGTGTACCCAGCAGAAAAAGTATATTTGCAGAATAAAACGACTTTTACTTAATTCAAATTAAAAGCGAAATATATAAAGCATATTAAAATCATCCACATCATATTTGGAATAAATCATAAGCCGAAAATGGCGAGAAGATAGCAAAAAATATCAAAAAGTATATAATACTGAGCAAGGCAACAGCAGCAAAAGTAAAACATATACCCATTGACTTATATAGGGAGTGAAGGTAAAGGCTCAAGATACATAGACACAGTAAGAATACACCATATGTAAGTATAGGGAAGCATTATAGCACATCCAGTTAATGCTACCATAGAGTATACATATATGTGTATGAGGGACAATCCAGAATAAGGGGATATGCTACAAATAAAAACCTCCCTGCTACTAGTATCAATGAGGAACACTTATCCTGGAAGCGTGCCTGCCGCCTCACTGCGGATCTTCACCCTCCAAAAAGGTGAGCTTACCAATCCCTCCCTACACTGCAAGTGCCCAAAGTAATTGCTACAATAGCAAAAACAAATATACCCAAAAAGATGTGAAGAAACGTGAAGTTTGGGAGACCGAGGTGCACCTCAAAATCCCCTTACTCTACGTGTGTTTGGCAAGCGTGTCATAACAAATGGACAAATAAAACAGAATAGGTGACCAATCAAAGTGGAGTGAGGAGGAGCTAACGTGTGCATCACTCCTGATGACCAAAAAGCGTTTTACAGTAGTGTTGTCAAGTGACACCTGAAACTGGTCTATTCCAATAGAAAACAATTGAGCAGGAGTAATAAACAGGAGTATCACTGATCACTTGTATTCAGTGATATTAACTGCCATCAATGATAGCCAAATAAATAAATAAATAAAATTGAAATGACCCAAATGAACAGAAAAAAGTGAAATATAAAATAAACGATGCAAACTGAATAAGAGGCATAGTGCAGAATAGAGACCAAGTTGCGACTCTGTCAGGAATCCACATTATGAGGGAAGTCTATATCCAAACCTAAGGTATATACATTCACTATGCTGGTGAGAAAAGATCACAAAACATAGGGAGCGAATGTACATAATAAAAGGTAATCATCACTTACATGGCTCATCCAACTTCCTATTTTCATAGCAAACGAGTATGAATAAACCAAGAAGAACCACAAAAAGCCAAATTGCTGATTATATGATTATCATAATTAAATTGGTGATAGAATGTGGGTAATTTTGGATCAAATCTGCAAATCAAAGCCATATGCATATATATTCTTAAAGAAATACTAAGATTTTTAAAATAACCTTTAAAGTGGTTCAGGGAATAGCTCTGTCTGGTTTAAGGTGTAACTTTTGTGTTGGACCCTGCCCTACACAGTACCTTAGACAATTGTATAAAGCAGCAGTTCTCAACCTTTTTTTGGTGACACATACTCATGACCAATATATAAATTTTCATGGATTTGTTGTTCTTTCCATATTTTTAAGATAATTTATTTTAAATATAATTTCATTTAAAAATAATATATTTTATTATTTATGTCCTTGGCCATTTGGTATTATACCACCTTGCTCAGTTGCCCTGAGTACCACCTGACAGTGGTCCAAGTACCATCAGGGGTACTTAGTAGCACTGGTTGAGAAATCCTGGTATAAAGGTTCCTCCAACACACCAGCTCCATCAGCATCACAAGTTCTTATCCGTGGAACACTTACTCCTTTGAGTAATAAAGCATCCTAGTAATAATCTATTTAGCCTTTCTTACACCACACATTTAATATCACTGATTAATGACACGGTTTCCTTGTTTTCTAGATACATTTCCTGCCAGTTTACTTCCCTGATCTAATGGTTTAGTACTATATGTTGTCTGACTGTAGACCACCTTGAGATTTGCCTATAGCACAGTATATGTTTGTTGATTCAAAGACTTTTGCTGTATGTTTTTACAACAGTTGTTACTGCTTATATTTTGCGTAGACCTCCAGTTTCTCTTTTTGACTATTCTCCTATAGTATTTCATGCATTAATGTGTTCAATCTATTTGACTATAAGGCTCTTTGTGCTTGAAGCCTGCTAAATTGTTAATCAGTTGATTTGGTTTCAGCTATCCGTTCTATGTAGATGATATTCAGTCTCTCAGTCTACACCCTTCCATACAATTAGTCCTGCTGACTCACAGCTATAAATGTGGCAGCATGCCTAAAATTAAATTGATGAAGACCAAGTTCATCATCATCACTGTTTAAAGCTTGCTTTTGGCGCTCATCATAAAGAATTGCCTCTTAGACCACACATATTTGTAACATGCTGCTTCTTTTTCACATTGTGTGAAACTCTACTCGTTTTATGCCCCTTATTTGTTGTATTGCGCCACTACAGTCCCTTGTTATAGGGCCAGGCTATTGCGCACTTTTCTTTTTGGCCTTCCCTCTACTCATGTAACTTGATAGAAGTTAGTGCTATCAAGCTTCTCTCAAAAAATAGGATTAAAACATTGGGGCAGATCCAGATCTAAGTGTTTGTTACGTTACATTGCGTAGTGTATTTACGCTAGCGTATTTTCTATGCACTCCCCTCGCTCGTACGTACTTTGGTCGTTATACCTTTCCTAAACCCTACCTTAACTTTACAAAGCGTAAGTACTAACGTACGTAATGGATTGACCTGGCCCATACTGTACAATTTAAATGCCTCCCTCCACCTCCAAACCGTATTTCTGGGTGTCGTATGGATGATCCCCCCTTCGTTCGTAGTTATGCTGATAGTACGTATGTTCAGAGTTACGTGGTGTAATATCTGCCACGCAAATGTGCAAATAGGTGATTTTATATCACCGGCTAACGTAAAAACGCTAGCGTACTTAGCTCTGGATCTACCCCATTATGATTATTGTTTAATGCTAAAAATCTCATTCTTGCATTTGTTTATGTCTAGTGCTGGTAGGTTAATTGGCTTCTGACTAAATTAACCCTAGTCTGCGTGTGTGTGTGTGTGTGTGTGTGTGTGTATATACACTGCTCAAAAAAATAAAGGGAACACTAAAATAACACATCCTAGATCTGCATGAATTAAATGTTCTTTACATAGTTGAATGTGCTGACAACAAAATTACACAAAAATTATCAATGGAAATCAAATTAATTAACCCATTGAGGTCTGGATTTAGAGTCACCCTCAAAATTAAAGTGGAAAAACACACTACAGGCTGATCCAACTTTGATGTAATGTCCTTAAAACAATTCAAAATGAGGCTCAGTAGTGTGTGTGGCCTCCACGTGCCTGTATGACCTCTCTACAACGCCTGGGAATGCTCCTGATGAGGTGGCAGATGGTCTCCTGAGGGATCTCCTTCCAGACCTGGACTAAAGCATCCGCCAACTTCTGGACAGTCTGTGGTGCAACATGGCGTTGGTGGATGGAGCGAGACATGATGTCCCAGATGTGCTCAATTGGATTCAGGTCTGGGGAACGGGCAAGCATCAATGCCTTCGTCTTGCAGGAACTGCTGACACACTCCAGCCACATGAGGTCTAGCATTGTCTTGCATTAGGAGGAACGCAGGGCCAACCGCACCAGCATATGGTCTCACAAGGGGTCTGAGGATCTCATCTTGGTACCCAATGGCAGTCAAGGCTACCTCTGTCGAAATTCCACCCCACACCATTACTGACCCACTGCCAAACCGGTCATGCTGGAGGATGTTGCAGGCAGCAGAACGTTCTCCATGGCATCTCCAGACTGTCACGTCTGTCACATGTGCTCAGTGTGAACCTGCTTTCATCTATGAAGAGCACAGGGCAACAGTGGCGAATTTGCCAATCTTGGTGTTCTCTGGCAAATGCCAAACGTCCTGCACGGTGTTGGGCTCTCATACCACCCTCATGGAGTCTGTTTCTGACCATTTGAGCAGACACATGCACATTTGTGGCCTGCTGGAGGTCATTTTGCAGGGCCCTGGCAGTGCTCCTCCTGTTCCTCCTTGCACAAAGGCGGAGGTAGCGGTCCTGCTGCTGGGTTGTTGCCCTCCTACGGCCTCATCCACGTCTCCTGATGTACTGGCCTGTCTCCTGGTAGCGCCTCCATGCTCTGGACACTATGCTGACAGACACAGCAAACCTTCTTGCCACAGCTCGCATTGATGTGCCATCCTGGATGAGCTGCACTACCTGAGCCACTTGTGTGGGTTGTAGACTGTGTCTCATGCTACCACTAGAGTGAATGGCACCGCCAGCATTCAAAAGTGACCAAAACATCAGCCAGAAAGCATAGGAACTGAGAAGTGGTCTGTGGTCACCACCTGCAGAACCACTTTAATTTTTTAGGGTGACTCCAAATCCAGACCTCCATGGGTTAATAAATTTGATTTCCATTGATAATTTTTGTGTGCTTTTGTTGTCAGCACATTCAACTATGTAAAGAACAAAGTATTTAATAAGAATATTTCATTCATTCAGATCTAGAATGTGTTATTTTAGTGTTCCCTTTATTTTTTTGAGCAGTGTATGTATGTGTTAGGGACCTTAGTGTGTAACTGCAATGGGGGCAGGGACTGATGTGAATGTCTGTTCTCTGTAAAGTGTGGCGCTATATAAATAAGCGATAATAATAATGCTGTGTGTTTTTGTGCAGTATATTGCAAGTTTTGTATGCAGATAATTAGACTACAGTTTTTAAATCATTTGTGATAACAGCATTACATGTTTAGATTGTGCAATAATAAATGTTGGGTCTTCCTGCTGTGAGCATAATTAAATATCTGATGTCATTAGATGAAAAGTAGTTTTTATAACAAAGTGATTTGTTCCCTAAAACAAAATGTTTCTGTTATTTTTTGTTTTGTGTATTTTTCTGATGAATAGGGATGTTTAAAAATATAATTAAGTAGTGTATTTAGATAAGGTTATGAACACATGGCCAGAATTAGAGATCTACTTTCCTGCAATCCATTAACTAGGCATCTGTACGTTTGCAACTTAACCATTCCCACCTGCATGGCCGGATGCAGATAGCTAGGGCCTATCTTCCTTAACTTTTGTGACTAGAGCACAAGTGTGGATCGGTATGCATCGAAAGGATCATAGTGTACATTGTCATAAGAAGGCTCACCCACCTGCAATCACAACAGAGCCCCTCTGTTGGGAGATGCCTAAAGTGTTATTTCTTATGTCTTGGATAGGCCTGAGTTTGTTCTGATTGGTTAGCATAGTTTCATAGTAATGCATGAAAACTGGGGGGAAATGGTTCTAGCTCACAAACTTTACGCGTCTGTCTATTGTTGTTAAACAATGCTACATTTTCTCAAGTGACACAAACTGATATGGCTTGATTTTTGCCATTGTATTTGTCAGGTTTGCCGAATCTCCCGGAGACTCCCAGAATTCAGACAATTCTCCCGGTATTCCGGAAGAGCCTGCAAATCTCCCTAAAGGGCCAGTGGTTTCTAGTATTCTAGTGTTGCTACGGACAGAGAGAGACTTAATGATGCAATTTACGGCATCAGTCCCCACCCTGATCATTATTAAAGCTAAAAATGGGTAATTATTAGTCAAGGGGGCGGGTTGCAGAGAGAAGCTGTTAAAAGTCAGCAACCCTGGTATACAGATGAAACTCAAAAAAATTGAATATCGTGCAGAAGTTCATTTATTTCAGTAATTCTGCTTAAAAGGTGAAACTAATATATTATATAGACTCATTACATGCAAAGTGAGATATTTCAAGCCTTTATTTGTTTTCATTTTGAAGATTATGGCTTACAGCTTATGAAAACCCCAAAATCAAAATCTCACAAAATTAGAATATTACATGAAATCAATAAAAAAAGGTTTTTAAATACAGAAATGTCAGCCCTCTGAAAAGTATAATCATGCATATGTACTCAGTACTTGGTTTTGGCCCCGTTTGCACGAATTACTGCCTCAATGCGGCGAGGCATGGATGCTGTCAGCCTGTGGCACTTTTGAGGTGTTATTGAAGACCAGGTTGCTTCTTTAGTGGCCTTCAGTTCTTCTGCATTGTTCGGTCTCATTTCTCTCATCTTTCTCTTGGCAATGCCCCATAGATTCTCTATGGTGTTAAGGTCAGGCGAGTTTGCTGGCCAATCCAGCACAGTAATCCCACGGTCATTGAACCAGGTTTTGGTTCCTTTGGCATTGTGTACAGGTGCCAAGTCCTGCTGGAAAATGAAGTTACCATCTCTATAAAGCTTGTCTGCTGAAGGAAGCACTAAAATGTCCTGGTAGACATCTGCGTTGACTCTGAACTTAATAAACACAGACTCTAGAAAATTTACACTGGACTTCAAGCATCTCTGTTTGTGTGCCTCTCCATTCTTACTCCAGACTCTGGGACCTTGGTTTCCAAAGGAGATGCAAAATTTCAGAAAAGAGGACTTTGGACCATTGAGCAACAGACCAGTTCTTTCTTTCATTAGCCCAGGTAAGACGCTTCTGACGTTGTTTGTTGTTCAGGAGCGGCTTGACAAGAGGAATACGACATTTGAAGCCCGTGTCCAGTCTTCGTTTGGGTGTGGTGGCTTTGATGCACTAACTCCAGCTTCAGTCCACTCCTTATGCAGCTCCCCACACTTTTGAATGGCCTTTTCCTGACTATCCTTTCCAGGCTGCGGTCATCCCTGCTGCTTGTGCACCTTTTTCTTCCACACTTTGCCCTTCCACACTTTGCCCTTCCACTTAATTAATGTGCTTTGATACAGCACTTTGAGAACATCCAACTTCTTTTGCAATTTCCTTTTGAGGCTTTCCCTCCTTGTGGTGGGTGACAATGATGCTTTTCTGCACAACTGTCAGGTCAGCAGTCTTCCCCATGATTGTGAATTCTACTGATCCAGACTGAGAGACCATTTAAAGGCTCAGGAACCCTTTGCAGGTGTTTTGGAATAATTTGCTGATTACAGTGTGACACTTTGAGCCTACAATATTAAACCTTGTCACATTATTCTAATTTTGTGAGATTTTGAGTTTGTGGTTTTCATAAGATGTAAGCCATAATCATCAAAATTAATACAAATAAAGGCTTGAAATATCTCTCTTTGCATGTAATGAGTCTATATAATATATTAGTTTCATCTTTTAAGCTGAATTACTGAAATAAATGAACTTTTGCACAATATTCAAATTTTTCGCGTTTCATCTGTATGTTTTAGTGAATATCGTTCATGAATATACTGTAACTCCTATTCTACAGTATGTACAGTCAGTTACGAGATTGTTCCCTGCAGCTTATGCAGACGTCTTTATATAGCAGTCTTCAACCCCAATGCGTCACTATCATCCTGGTAGCTCATTATATCAGTTTTGTGACTCACTGTTAAGATGTTTACAAAAAAGAGCCCATGAGTCTTTACATTTTGTAGCTAGGTTTGTACCATGGTTGCCAAACTGATACACATTTTCAAACCATATATGAAAAGCATATTTATTACATGTTTGTTTGGCAGAAATGTAACAGGTCCTGAAATTAGAAATACACTTGTTTTACTAGGTGGAGTTCCAGCTCATAAAACACATAATAATACACTCAGAATAACCACTGCCCTTACAAAGTCACATATTTATAGCAGCTAGCAATTTTCTAGCCATACCGATCATATCAGGCACATACATATAGAAGTCTATTTGGAGGCCACATACATATTATTACGATATAAAATGAGATAACTGAAATGTTTGCTACTTCTAAATGTGGAAATGTCCTTTAAGGATATTTTTTGTACTTCTGAAAGTCTTATAATGCATATAGCCAGATGCTGCAAATAGATTGTTGTTTATTTGTTAAGATTATAGGGTCTATTTTTTAGACACTTAACACATAGTTATAGATTGAAGTCTAGTTCATGGATTTATATTATTGCTAACATATATTAAAATTTAAATATGGGCTGGATCCTGCCTTAAGTAAGTACTTGAAATTAGTTACTCCTGGGCTAAACCATGTTGATTGCAGGGGAGTCATATTTCTTCTGTTGCAAACAGTATTAGAGTTGAGAGATGATGTTTCCTATCCCAAGTCTAAATAACAGTGTGATAGTAAAGCTGGTCAGTATCTGTGTGCAGTAAGCAATTCAAAGATATATCCCTGCATGCAAAGAATATAATTAAAATGACTCCCCCTGCAATCAACATGGTTTAGCCCAGGAGTAACTAATTTCAAGCACTTACTTAAGTCTGGATCTAGCCCTCTATCACCAATGACAATGCTGACTTGCAGCATTAAGGTAGCTGTTGCCAGGCCACACTTGGGGCACTCTACCTATGGGTGAGCTGGCGCACAAAAGCAATATGGAACTGGTTTCCAATTACACATTCATTATAAAATGAAATAAAAATAGCATAAATTGATGTTAAATAAAAATACAATTAAAATGTAATTATTGGAAGGGAAACTGTAATTCTTTCACAGAGCTGCCCATAAGCTGCCCCTTTTGAAGGTTTCTTGTAATAGTTTGGTGAAAATAGGTAAATTCCCAGATTATGCAGAGACTGCTCACATGAGTTAGGAATTCTAAGTGCTTGATAATATGTTAAATAGTTTCTGAAAAAAGCTGAATACTTATTTTATTTGATTACGTAATCCATAAAAGAAGGGGTTGCCTTTTTCGAAGTAAGGGGGAGCCATCATTTAAAATATTCCTAATGACATTTAAAAAAAATTCTGTTTAGTTTTACATGGTCATAATGTTCGGAAAATAATGAGGACATGAAGACCCATTCTGCAGAAAGACTACTAATTTAGAAAATACTTTTTTTTTGTTTAAATTTCTTTTTTTTCATCCTTGTTTAACAATTGAAATGATAATGTTGGCAAGTCATGAATGATCTCTATACAGTTACTACATAGAAGGGTATCAGTGATTCAACCACAATCGTGAAACTGTCTGTTTTATTAATGAGGCAGAAACCTGAAATACATGCTCTTCATTTCTGCTTTAATATAATATCCCTTATTATTGTCTAGGAGTTCACCTTAAATACCCTTTCCAAGAAGGGTTGAGTAAGATGAATACTTGGGCTTTAGCATGAAAGAAGACTTTCTAAAAGTACTTCACAAGTTCTCCTATTCTCCCTGCATTTCTCACGATTAGTGTCTTTGAATAACTTTAGGCTTTTTAAATAGGAATCCCTGCCTATTATTTAGCAGTTTATAAATAAATAAGTAAATGGAAGATGAATACCTCAGCGGGTCTAATTAAATTAGTGTAATTTATTTCCAGGGCACTTTTGCTGTGTTTTGCAAATTCTAGAATTGGAGAGTTTATAATGTCTGTGTTTTAGAAAAAGTTCACAAAACCTGAACTTCGGGTGATGAAGAGAACCATTGCTAAAGAAGTTTTAATAATGTTTCCTCAATGGATAGTGAAAATATCTCTTTAAAAAAGTATAGTATAAAAATAAGTAAAAGCATTTTTTTTTACAACACATCAAGTTGCAAAATGCTTCTTCTTTCTTTGTTCATTTATTTTAACCAAGTGTTAACACACATGCAAGTTATCAACATGCCTGTTATCAGTGAATCTATCTTATAGGGCCTGATCCAGAAATCCATTTTCCCCTAGTTGTAGGCTCGCACACACTTTTATTTTCTGCACATACACACATTCGTGGGACCACATTTACAAAGCTGCAGGAATGGAAAAGTAGAGATGTGGCCTATAGCAATCAATCAGATTCTAGCTGATATTTTCTAGTATGTAATAAGAAAGTAAGAGCTAGAATGTGATTGGTTGCTATGGGCAACATCTCCACTTTTCCTTTCCCATAGCTTAGTAAATCTGGCCAGTGGTGTCCAATCATTACACCTGCCTGCAGATTAAATGCAGATCTAACACACACAGTCACCAGGTGTTTTAGCGCCATCTCCCTCCAGATAACTGACTTAGCACAATTCAAGCAGTGTAGCCTTTCCAGGAGTTAGAGAATGCACGGCATTGCTAAACCATTTTAAGGTAACTGAGAACTGGCCAGAAGGGCAGCCTCCCTGCAGACCCTGTGAATGGCCCAATGCATTATTAGCAGTGTTGGACACTGTGTCTGTGTCACTGTGCACAGCTGCAGCCAGGGGTGTATCTATGGGTCCGGCACCCCTGGCAAAGTAAGGGGCTGGTGCCCACCCCCTCCCCCAGTACCCTTTTTCTGAATACTTCTATTGTTTACTTTTAACTTTCATATTTGCAAATAAATAAATGAAAAAAACTCCCATCATGTGCCTCCAGCCCCCTCCCCCAGTACTCCCATCATGTGACAGATAGAAAATACTGGGGGATGTAGTCCTATCAGCAGGCGCAGCTTTCCTGCCTTGGTGATTGATGCAGATAGAATATGCTGGGGGTTGTAGTCCTATCAGCAGGTGCAGGTTTCTTGGCTATAGATGCAGATAGAAAATGCTGGGGTTTGTAGTTCAATCAGCAGGTGCAGTTTTCCTGCCTTGGCTATAGATATAGGTTGAACATGCTGAGGGTTGTAGTTCCAGCAACAGGTGCAGCTTTCCTGTCTTGGTGGTAGATATAGGCAGAGGCGTATCTACCCCCTGTACAGGATGGCACCCGCCAGGGGCACCAGCCAAAGGGGGTCGCCGCCCGGCGCTGCCATCCGTGGCTAAGAGGATAGATGTGTTACCTCACCTTAGTGTCCACCCAGCCTGTCAGCGCCATCGCGGCTTAGAACTGCAGTAGCGTCGCGGTCCTGCGGTGGCCGAGAGTTAAGGGAAATGAAGTCCCTCGGTCACAGGCTTCTCAGTAATCGCGGGGCTGCATTTCCCTTAAGTCTCGGCCACCGCGGGAGCGCGACGCTACTTCAGTTCTAAGACGCTGACAGTCTGGGAGGACACAGGTGGTAAAATAGGAAAATCTGGAGGAGGGGGGGGGGGTTACTGACCAGCGCTGCCTGCTGCACTAAAGTGACATATCTATCTCATAGCCACGGATGGCAGCGCCCCCTTTGGCTGGCACCCCTGGCTGGCACCATCCTGTCCAAGGGGTAGATACGCCCCTGCTGCAGCCTCTATCAGTGTGACACTGTTGTGACAGAAGAGAGCACGCCATGGAAGACAGAAAAAAAGAGGGAAGACAGCAAAAGTCTGGTAAGATAAGATAATTTGTAGAATGGGGGCATTAGAGAAGCAAGTTTGGATAGCTACAGAGGCAAAAAGGGGGCTAGATATATACAGAGGAGAAAAAGGGATTGGATAGATACAGGGACAGAAAGGACAGCTGTACTTGTACATGGGAACACAGGACAACTGGACGCGTTCAGAGTTTACAGGATATATGGACACATACAGGGGAATACAGGATGGCTGGGTGCATACAGGGTCACAAATGATGACTGGGCACACAGGAAGGCTGGAGGCATCTTTATTTTATGCTTGTTGTCTGTATGTATATATGTGTATATATATATATATACGGTATATAATATCAGTAGCCACCTTATTATATGCCAGTGCCTGTCTCCAATGTCTGCCCCCAGCCTCCATCTGCCCCCCTTATTTACCAGTGCCTGTCTCCAATTATTGCCCTCAGCCTCCATCTGCCCTAGTTTTATGGCAGTGTTTCTGCCCCCAATTGTGAGCCTCCATTCTGCCCCCATATGCCATGCCAGAACCTTTATTATCTTACCTTGCTTTCAATTCTTCTTTCCTCCGCGGTGCACCCACAGCTAAGCAGCTCGTCGATGTCTCAGGCTGTGTTTGGTTTGCGGTCACGTGATGAACTGCTAATACAGGGCTCCCATTGGAGCCCTGTATTAGCCATTCTACACGTGACCTCAGACCTGTTCTATGGGCTTTGAAGAGCCCTGATGCATGCGCATGAGGCAGGGCTTTAAAAAAAAAAAACAAGAATCTGATCAGGCAGCGGGACAGTTGGGAGCTTTGTTATAACACAGGCACATCTGTAAAAGGAAAATCTTGGACATCATCCATCCACAGCACCTGCAATTCCTTAACCATTTACCACTAGAGAGAACATTTTTGTGGGATTCTCATCTTGGTTTTGTTCATTGACCGTGTTGAATCCAGCCCTAGATGTTGGTTTTTGCACTATTGATTGCTTTAGAAAGACACATAACCATTCATAAAAAAAATAGCACATTGTTTTCTAGTTTATTTTTTGTCATTAACATAAATTATGTATATTATGATACATATTGGATCCCTTTCATTCTATCATGCTAGATTATCTCATTTCAGTCCTGCTGTAGAAATATGGGCCGTGTAACTACTAGTCATTGGTGGTTTAAGGAAAATCATTTTGGTAATTTCCCATGGCATCGTCACTGTGTTCTTCGTTTAGCTGCATTGCAGTATGCACTAACTTTCATACTAAGGCAGATAACACGCTTTTAATTATAACATATACAAATGTACATATGCCCATTTTACTAGTCTGGCAGAATGTTATATAATTTGAACCATCTCAAATAGACACCTGGTCTTTAGTATTTAGTGTACATGTAAACAGCTAGTGAATAGTTGTCACATAACTAGGGCTGTACATAAAATAAAAAGCCCAAATGCTATGATAAGTCCTGAATGGCTTCAGTGTTCTTATTAAATAAATAAGTACATAAATATACAGTACATGCATAAGTGTACATTTATAAAGATTATGTATCCCAAAGGCAAGTCTGACAGCTGGCTATGATTAGCCTAATAGTGAAAATATCTTGTATTATTTCCTTTGGATTTTGTACTGTGTTCATTATTTTCTCTTTTTCACATTCAACTTGTAAACATTTCCTGTGTTGGTATTTGTACAGTGCTAGTGATACTAATTACATGTACTGAATTTATATGAATGTAGGCAAAATAACGTCAATGCATTAGTGATTGTACAATGGAGTGCAGGGAAACTGAAGCTACTTTATGTTCAATCAACAAATCTACTTTTGAGCAGCTGGGAAAGTGTCTGGAATGGTAGGCTGATGGTATGTGTAGTAGTAGTTAATATTGCTGTTCTGGAGCTATTTCTTCCAACCTATTTTAACAATGCTTATAGTTTCTCCCCATATCTGCCTAGATTCATATAGACTCTGGATAACCTTCCAATGGGAGTTATTTTATTTTCTACTTTTAAAACAAGGAGTGAACCAACAATAGTATAGTTTACCAATAATAGTGGAGTATTCAAAGCTAAATGACGCTGTTTGGATAATAAAGTAACTCTCTGATCATACAATAAGGAGATACTGTACGATCCGCATTGTGACAAATTTTTATTTTTGTACAATTAAAAAAAACTTCCTAGAGCAGATTTAGGAATTTTTAAATATAATGTTATAACTCACCCTGGAAAACTTAGAGCA
>WWET01000510.1:464632-479670 GCA_011038615.1 Limnodynastes dumerilii
GGAACATCAGATCACCAGTAGACGAGATGTAAAGCCAACAGAGTCTAGCCTGGTTCCACTATAGCAGGCTTGGCCAACCTGTGGCTCTTCAGGTGTTGCAAAATTAAGTCCCAGCATGCTTTAAGTGCTTAGGCATAGCCGATAGATGACAAAGCATGCTGGGACTTGTAGTTTCATAAAATCTGGAGAGACCTGCACTATAGAGCCCATACACATTTAAGGATCAACTGTCTGTTTTATCAGGAGTATTCAGAGTAAAAGAGCCATCAGAACGTCCTCAGTGCGTATTTATCATGATGGTAATTAGAATGTCACAAATGCTGGGTCCTAATGCTATACAGTAATACAGTGATAATATCAATGATTACTGCTATCAATATAGAACTGAACTCCGTAAAGCTTTTAATAAATATGGCATATGCAATAACAAAATGGAAAAAATTATAAATATACATTAGAAAAAAAAAAATTCAAAAATTTATTCATAAGAATATTTCATGGTAACATAATGTGAGATATTATATTTTAAAATTCCTATATCTGCTCTATGAAGTTATTTTAAAAAAATAAAAATGAATCATGTACAGTGGTCTCTATGACAAGGTATATACAAAACCTCCTCTCTGCTTTATTGAGAGTTACTGTATTACCCGTTGAGCGTATTTCAGTTTTGAACACTACACTAGTGGAGGTTCATGTCTTGTTTCTACAAGAAGAAGAGTCCTCCTGTTAGAAAGTTATCTGCAGACTTTTTGTTTTGAAGCTGTCTTTTCATTGAGGCATGCTAGGACTTACTTATTTCCTAGATAACCAAGGTCTGTGTGAGTTGAGTGCTGCAGGTACTGTGAATTTATTGTACTTTCCCAGATTCTTATAGCTGCTTCCTTTACTGTGCCCACCTATACTAGTTGTCTGTGCCATAGTGATAATGGTAAGAACATTGGGGTAGATCCAGACCTAAGTTGTTTTTACGTTCATTGGCATAGCGTATGTATGCTATGGTAAGTACTATGCACTACCCTAGGCAATCCCCTCACTCGTACGTAAGTTACTCGATTTACATTTGCCAAACCCTACCATAACTTTTCCAAGCATACGTCATGGATTGACGTACGTAACGGCCTAACGCATCCCATACTGTACACTGCGTATTTCCGGGTGTCGTATGGATGCCCGCCCCTTCGTTCGTATTTACACTGAAGTTACGTACGATCAGAGTTATGTTGCTTAACATCTTCCAGCACGTATGCACAGTACATACAAATTGGCTATTTTACGGCAACAGATGGCGTAAATTTACGCTACCATATGTAGCTCAGGATCTGGCCCCTTGTCTGAGCCAGCCTTAGTAAAGTTTCCTTCTGAGTCAAGATTGTATTGTGCCTCGGGAGATTCAGCCTTGGTTTAGCCACCCAACAAATGCTCTTTTTGCTGAAGGCAGAATACCTTTAAATGCAAATAATCCAGGGATGGGTACACTTTTGCAAACAATTAAAACTATGAATGGTTTAATGGCAATTATTAACTATATTAGATGTGCTTGTCATGGTGGCTGACCTAATTAGACTTTTTACTGATTGTATTAACATAAAAATCCTGCATAACTGGTAAATTTTATGTTTGTTCTGTGATGTAGTGCAAGGATTCACCTTATATGATGTAATGTAATGATTGTGGTTACCGGTATATTCTGTTTTCAAAATGGAATAATCAATTGATAAAAAATACTTAAACAATTTCTGGAAACTATATAAATAAATAATAGTTCAGACCCATTGCTGGGCATGTTACATCTCCTGACCACTGCTAAATCCTTGCATGCTTTTTTTTTTACACATGCACACAAGTGCGTCTTTTTATCTTTAGCTTCGGCTACATCAGTAAACAGAGTGAGTTCTACTTCACCATGTAATGAAAGTTATATTTCCATATGTGGAAAGATGCTTGCTCTGTATAGCTAAGTTTTCCAGATTTCCAAAGGGAAGACAAGGTGTGTGCTCACTAATAGTTAGTAAAGAGGGCCAGAATAAAAATAGCTCTTGGCTATCAGTTCTACTGGATGTGTATTGTCACTGGTTTGATACCCTTATTTCAGACTTTCAGAATCATAGGTTTTCATGATTGCATTTCTAATCAGTCTTAGTGTATGTTATCCTTTATTAATAAGTGGGCTACAGCATATATAATGCACATTGTAAATGGCTGGTTCTTTAAACTACTAACACTCCTTCCCAATGGTCTGGCTCTGTGCACAAGACTGAATGATAGACACCATATGGTCTGTCCTGTGCAATCACCCAAGCACAGCCCAAGGAGATAATTCCGTCTGTCACAAAATAGAAATTTGTGCTGATTCACAATGGAAGCTGGCTTTTCCCTTAGATTTCCATAACTTGCATTTCTTTAGTTACAAAATATTCATTCAGTATTTTATGTATAACATTTTTCTCTTAGTAAATTTGGCCTCCGCATTAATATTACTTTAATTCTTATTTGGCAAGTTGTAATTTAAAGTAACAAGCACATAGTTCGGTGTGGTTCACCGCTTTGAGTGATCTGTCTTCCGAAAGTTCACTTCTCAGCAAAGACAGGCCATATGCCGTCAGTTTTCGGCAGTCTGTGCTTAGAAAACATGGCTCCTGCGACAGCACAACTGCAACAGGTAAGTTTTCTTATACCTGACCTAACTATCCCCTTCCTGCAACCTAACCTTAACCTAAACTCTCCCCTTTCCCCAGCCTAAAGCTAATGCTCCTCTAACCCTAACTATCATTGTTCTGCAGCCTAACCTTAACTTTTCCCTAACCATCATCATCCTGCAGTCTAACCTTAACCTTCCCTTCCCAGAAGCCTATCCCTAACCCTTCCTCTCTCGCAGCCTACCCCTAACAAGAAAAGGCACCTTGTTGAATTAAGACTATTCAACATGATACTTAAATAGAATTAATTAAACTTTCACCATATCATTGTCTAAAACGTGTTATTCTTACCGGCAGCTGCATCCCCCACAATCCATTGTATCCACTTTATACTGTACAAAGAGTGTAGTGTGACTGATAACTATGGCTTATTTCACAGGGGTGCTGCAAGTCAAGGGTCAGTCAATGCACAGGAGCTGCAGGAGAGAGAGACTGTCTTAGCATAGCTCTACCGTTTTCTCTGAAGTCCCTCATTGCTTGCTAAGTAATGACAGGAGAGAGGCTGTGCTGATGTGACATTTCATATCAGCATAGCGCAGCCTCTCTTTCAGTCATTCCACAAGACGCCTCCAAATCCATCCAGCAGTCACAAAGTGAAAGGATATAGAAAGTCTAAAAGAGTTATTTGATTAAAAAAATGGAAGTTTATTATTTATTAAAAATACTGGCTAGATATTGCTACCTTTAATTTAGTTTTTATTAAACAATTTCTTTTTTTTCCTCTATTTTGGCTTAGAGGTACCTTAAACAATTTGAAACCCAAAGAGTGGCTTTAACTGCTAAAGTTTGAGAAGCACTGACTTTCATCCTTGGCTATATTTTATTTACTTATTATACAAAGTATGTAGATGTATTCTAGTTTTTAGATTTTAGGAGTTAAAATGAAATGGCTGTTTTAGAGGTCTAGCAGCTATAATATTGTTTCTTCTACATTTAGTGTACATTTCCCTTTTCAAAGGGTAATTTAATATAATATGTATTCAATATGTAAAATTTGCTATATAAAGTCAAATGAGGTAGGGATATAAAAACATATTTCATCATATATATCATGAAAGCCTTGGCTCAAACATCTTGAGTTCTATTAAGGTCAAGGAACAGCATTGACATTCTGCAGAGAAGGCTTGCTAAGTCTGTTAGCCTGGCCTAAATAAATGTCACAAACATTGGCTTTCATTAAGTCTCTATAGGAATGTCACATTGCGCTCAAATTGTATTTCTCAAGATATAAAGTTTGTACAGCTTGCTGGTCTTTAAACCACAAAACAGAACAACTTTTTTAAGCTGCTTGTCAGACCAGGCTGAGACAGTGGAATTGAGGATTGTAAGCTGTTTTTTCCTTTTAAAATAATTATAATAATGATCATAATCTTAAGCAACTTATGAAGCTACCTCCACTTGTAAACCATTACAGTGATAGCATCCATTGGGTACAGCTCTGTGTCATATATACAGATTTGATAAATGTAACCATTCGTTAATTATTTTAGACACAGAAATCCTTTACTAAGGGATGGAAGTAGCTCTATATGCCTTTTATAACAGTTAATGCCCTTTTGATGGCTACAAGAAACACATAGATTGCCAGACCCAGAGTTGTGATGCTCCTGCTCTGAGCTCTAAATGCAGCGGGTATCCGACATAGGGTGTCTGCTGGATCCAGTCATCTTTAATGGTGAGTGCATGTCACTCCCCTCACTTGTACGGTGCTCTGAGAACCCCACCTTAAAACTTCTGCACAGGGAACAGAGCAGAAGTCTGGTTGATTTGGAAGGTACTTAGCATGCCCTCACTGTACTATATACATACTTTTTCCTTCCACATAAAAAATGGTCCCAGGACGAAACTCTGGTTCCAGGGGATCTAGACCCATCCTGGGAATTGTTTACAGTATGCAGACCGAAAATAGTATTCTAGAAATCTAGAAAGAAAGCTCATTTTCATCTGCCTCTATTTTGAAAATACTATTATTGCAGAATTTGCAATTCGGCATGCTTATTCATTCATTCAGAATCCACCGCCGTGCACTACCTACACCCGCCGCACCACCGGACACTACAACTGCTGCACTGCCAGGCATTACACCCGCCATACCGCCGGAGGGGAGCACTAGGAACAGTGCTAGGGTCAGGCTGCAGAGAGGTGGGTCTGAGGGTTAGGCTGCTGGGAGATGAGTCTTAGGGCTAGGCGGCGGGGAGGGGAGTCTTAGGGTTAGGCTGCAGGGAGGGGAGTCTTAGAGTTAGGCTGCAGGTAGGGAGGTCTTAGAGTCTGGCTGCTGGAAAGGGAGGTTTATGGTCAGGCTGTGGAGAATGGAGAGTTAGGGTCAGGCTGTGGGGAATGGAGGGTTGAGGTAAAAATTAGGAAAAGGGTTACAGTAGGAGAAATACTCACCATTTGCCTTGCAGTCTATGCTCTGGGGATAAATGATTGCTTCTCCTCGAGGCCAAAGCAATCAATTTAGGAGATCTTTGCTAAATCAGAGGTATGAAAAGGGCTGTTCATACCGCAGACTCACACCCCCTGGGAACTATTAACAAAAACCAGGTGTTTTCCGGGCCAGATTTACTAATGACTGCTCTGACATCCATGAGGTTATCAGAATTGATCTAGTCTCGGCCTGACTGTGGGAGATACAAATGAAATGTGAAAATTGAAGACTTAAGTATTTACCTAAATTGAGAGTCATTGCTGGTACTTGTAAAGCATTTACACGTAAGGATGTTAGACTGAATAAGTAAATGTTTTTGGTTCAATGGGAGTACTACGCATTTATATTACATAATGTAATGTTTTCTGTAGTAATGAAAATGTTTTCACTTATATTTGGCCTTGTTGTTCAGTCATTTGTAGCATTAGCAGATAAACAAAGCAGAGTGTTTGATGTATTTCTCTATATGTTTAATTGGTTCCCTGCCAATAATGTAGACCTCCATTTACAAAACAATATTATTGAGAAATGAGAGCAAGGCTCTTACAGACGTCTATGATATGGCAGTGGTTCTCTGCGGCATAAGGTCTTTTCATAAACCAGCGCTAGTACTATCTGATTTGACCTTCAGCGTGGAATCTAAGTGCTTTTGTATTGGTCACCTAGGTAACAGTTTCAAGATCGGAGCCATTTCAATATTCCTGTATTTAAGCCCATTTCTATATGTTTGAGGATATATAACAAATAAACAGGGAGGTTGGTGGTATTTGTTGTATTATTTAAAAAAGAAAGAAAGAAAAATAGGGAAATGTTTTAAAATCTGTTTTCTGATTCACATATATTATCTCAATTTTATTGTGTTTATTAAATGTAATATAGGACTTGCTGTCATTTACATGCTTCTTGATGATGGAAAACTAAAATGTTTTCCTTAAGAATATTTCAACACATCCATAAAATAAATGATAGGGGTTATTTTTATGGGGGGAGGGGGGTTTAATGTTAGTTGGATTTTAGTTATTGCTAGTAATTACTTTACATAGATCTTTTAGTACACATGAAGGATCCCATTGAGGCAGGAGCATTAAACAAGAAATTTTTTTTTACTTTTGTTGTAGAATGTTTTTTTTTAATTTTTTTTATTATCACTCCATTCATTCATTCATTCATTCATTCCAGGGGCACAGCTAGGCATTAATTGCACTCAGTGCACTCAGAGGGGTTCTTATGATGCAGCTATGTTTTTCTTCTAAACATGTGCTGTTATGAGCATGTTCTAAAGGGACCACAATTAAATACATTCATATTAAGTTCCAAACATTTGACTTAGTTGATTTTTTTTTTTTTAAAGAAATCCTTAGATTTTTTTTTCATTAAGTTTGAGATGGAGACAATAGGGACAATGGAGATTATTGCAAGCCCTTGTTGTTATGCAAGTTTGTATTCTTGCCCTCCCAGTGGTATGCCTCCAATATCAAAGTTTCCTCTAATTGTCCTGGCCAGTACCTTTATGCAGAAATGAATGTGGAAACCGACTGCCCTGGAAAGACCAATCCATAATGTGAAAGGTTCAGAGGGAATATCATTGATTGGAATTTGCGCTGGTGATGGGTTAATATATTAGGCTTAAGGTTTGTAGAGACTGGTATGCTCTGGTACTAACTGCATACATTGCTATTTAACGCTGTCAAAACACTATGTGTTTTTAATATCAATAGACTTTGTACAGAGATGTGGTGAATTAAGTTTAATATTACCAGACCGACTTTAGTCAGACAAGTCGATATCTTCTGTCCAGTACAAAAAAACGCTTTCTCTGCAACTAAGGTTTTGCTTGATATTCTTTTAGTCAAGCGTCCTGAAATGTACTATTTTCTTTAGTGATCAGTGAAAATTTTATTTAGCAAATAGTCAGCTCTACCAAGAGTAACCGTATGAATCCAATAGGGTCAAACTAGAATTAGCAACATAGTGGTTCTCAAAGGAAAACTTACAATTTGACACTAAGCTGTTTTACATGAGTGTCTAACAACACAAGTTGCAAAATCATATAAAGCATCCCTAAGGACTACAAACCTGTCGTTGCAAGAGAACCACTGTATCGCATCGCTAACTGGTTTCTTAAAAAGTTTCTTAAAACTACATATTTAAAGTGAACAATATATTTTGACGCTATATAGCTATTGCTGTTTAAAAGTGTTGTTTATTTGTCATTCTTTTAATACTTCATTTTACTTTTTTGTTGATTCTATTCCAGATTAATTCAGTTTGTGTTTTATTTTATCTTTTAATTGTTTTTTCAATCAGGTAAAAATATGTGTAAAATTGATACATAATAAATAATATATAAATATAAAGTTATTTAATGGCATTAACTAAACCACAAATGTCTTCAATATTTAAGACAGAGTAGATAAAGTAGCTATTCTACAAATGTTTTATATTATTAAATACAATGGATTATAATATTACTAACAAGGCAAAATGATCACAAAAAACGCCTCTGTAAAAATGGTATTCAGTAAATCTGAATCAATGGACATATTAAAAGGATTATGGGCATATTTATTTATTTAATGGTGAAGTGGTTTTGTGGGGGGGTTGGGCGTGATTTCCCTCCAGAACGCCACATCTAAAATAACAGATTTTATCTCAAACCCCATAGAGGTGCAAGATAAAATTTATTAACAGGTTTTTATATAGCGCTATCAGATTACGTAGCTCTTTACAGAGAAAATTTAACATTCACATCGGTCTCTGCCCCAGTGGAGTTACATTTTATGTTCCCTAACACAGACACACAGACTAGGTCCAATTTATTCAGCAGCCAATTAACCTACCAGCGTTTTTTTACCATGTGGAAAGAAGCTGGAGCACCCGGAGGAAACCCACACATACACGGGGAGAACATACAGATAAGGCCTAGTCCAGGAATCAAACTATATGGGCCTCATTTACAAAGATTGATTTTTCCTGTCGATTTCAAATCGTCAGGAATCGCCATGATATTGCCGCAATTTTTTTTTTTAAATTGCAGTATTCACAAAGGGGCGCTTTTCTTTGGCGATTTGAAATCATCACCTATAAGCGTCGCTTATCGGTAAATCGGGGTTTAGAAAGAGTTTGTCAAAAATCAAAAAAACAAACAAGCGCAGCAGGGGTGAAAGGCTTAATCATGCTACGCTGATAGAACTACAAGGCTTAGCATTGCTTAGCCTTGTAGTAATATCAGCGTCAGCATGGTAAGACTTCTAAACATGCTGTGCTGTGTGTGGTGTTAGCAAAAAAAAATACAGTGTTCACCAAACATACAATATTACATTAATATACTTGTGTGTGTAAAATAAACATTTAACTTGCCTAATAATGCTCCCTAATGTGTGAACTTACCTCCGTTGGCCACCGTGTACTATACTGAATGTGTATGAATGTACTGTGTGTTGTAGAAAAAGAATAAAATAATTTGACACTCACCGTTTTGCTGTCATCATTCTTGGTACGAGTTGCTTGGAGTTTTTTGTTTTCTTGTCAGGGAGTCTTCTCCGGTTGCTTGTAGATTGTTCTCCGGTTGCTAGAAGTGGCATCTCCGGTCCTCTCTTCAGCTCCTCGGCCTCTTCTGGACTTGACCCAACGACAGCCTCCTTCCTTTTCTTCCGTGTTTCTGACGTCATCATTAATATAAAATGCTGCCCTCTAGTGACCGAATGGTCATTAGGAGCGCCGCGGAAGAAGAGGAAGGAGGCTTGTCGTCGGGTCAAACCCAGAAGAGGCAGAGGAGCTGAAGAGAGGACCAGAGATGCCACTTCCAGCAATCGTAGAACAATCTACAAGCAACTGGAGAAGATTCTCTGGCAAGAGGAAAGAAACTCCAAGCAACTCGTCCCAAGAATGATGACAGCAAAACGGTGAGTGTCTTTTTCTACAACACACAGTACATGCATACACGTTTAGTATAGTACACGGTGGCCAACGGAGGTAAGTTTACACATTAGGGGGCATTATTAGGCAAGTTAAATGTTTATTTTACACAAACACGTATATTAATGTAATATTGTATGTTTGGTGTACACTGTATTTTTTTTTTCAAACACCACACACAGCGCAGCATGTTTAGAAGTCTCACCATGCTGACACTGATATGACTACAAGGCTAAGCAATGCTGAGCCTTGTAGTTCTATCAGTGTAGCATGGCTAAGCCTTTCACCCATGCTGCACTTGGTTTTGGAACACAGAAAAACACGTCAAATAGATTGACATGTGTTTTTCAGGTTATGTGTGAGGCACTTTCATTGAAAGAGCCCCACACAGCAGGCGAGTTTTTTTCAAGGGATTTGACATCGTACTAAAGGCGATTTAGACAAATCGGCTTTAGTGAATACGACGATTACTATAGGTTATATGGAAAACATCTGGACAATTTCTGTCCATCGATGTTTGCCTTGACGATTTGGCCAAAGGCTCAAGTCCCGGGAGTTTGGCTTTAGTGAATACAACTATTTGTAAATCACAGGCAAACTCCCGAGAGTTTGGGCGATTTGGTCCAATTCGATTTTAGTAAATGAGGCACTATGAGACACAAGTGCTACTCACTGAGTCACTGTGCTGCCCCTTTGCGCTTATTCCCGTCAACGCACTTAATAGAATCTGACCTCAGTAGCTGATATAGTTTTGGTTGTATTTTACAATACTTTTGTCTTATCTCCCTTTATTTTAGCTGACTATACATAAATAAATAAAATAAATAATTGATTTGTTGTGTGTGTTTATAGATAAATAGCAATATATATGCAAGATATGTAGTGACTTTTTTTTATTTATTTTTTTAGCTCGAAAGTCTAAAAAGTTAGGAAAATTAAAAGGCGTTCATGAAGAGCACCAGCAGCCACCACCACATCAACAGCCCACTACACAGAGTATAAAGGAGGAAAACACATACAAATCCACACCAAAAGAGACTTCTGTATCCACAAACACAACTATTGTTCCGATCATATCTGCTGTATCCCCTGAACTTTCCCTGTCAGCAACTGTGATACTTGAAAACATTGAACCTGAAGTGGTGTACGCAGGCTATGACTCCGCTCAGCCAGATACCGCTGAACACCTTTTGTCCAGTCTAAACCGCCTGGCCGGGAAACAGATGATACAAGTTGTGAAGTGGGCAAAAGTAATTCCAGGTACGAGTCATTTTGCAAAGTTGTGCTTTCAGAGTTCTGTTTGTATTCTCTCCCCTCTCTCTTTTTATTGTGCATTGTACATTTTTCTCTTTACGCAGGAAAGTTTTGTGCTATAAAAAGTGTCTCTGCTTATAGAGAAATGTCTTATAAATTTGCTAGAGTCATGCCCATTTTACACATTTAGCAGTGGTAAGTCATTAAATAAACATTAACTTTTCTGTCCCTGCACAACATGAGCTGTTTCAACATTACTGTTTTGGATTGCTGAGCATTGCTTTGTTTTTCCCATATGTGGTGTCTTAGGTCAAAGTAATCAAATGCTGCCAATCCACCAGACACTTTTCTGCTCTATCAAGAAAATGTCACCCATAGTTTTCTCATATCCAGAGCTGTTGGCCTCTAACTACTTATGATCCAAAGTTGGGCACTGTAATAACTTCACTTTATTATCATACACTACTTTTAGCACATTGACATTATCAATTCATTAGTAATATTTAACATACTATATTCCACAAAGTAAGTGAAATATGAGAATGCACAATTTCTTGTATGTCATGATTTCTACGATGTGTGTCGAAACGGTGGCTACGGCAACATAAACACGTTCAACAGGGGTACAGCTGACACGACATAAGTCCTTACCTTCTCCCCCCTCCAGCACACTCTCTCCTCTACTGTCTCCCTGTTCTCTCCTTTGGAATAACACAGATCCGTTAACCTCGAACGTCACACGACACACGCAGAGAAAATAGTTATATTGAAAGAATCCCACAGCAGCACTGGAACCATTTAGCCTCATAGAACAGTTATGGTGTTGCTCCACAATCTGATTTTGGAATTCCCAAGTGCCCAGAGAAGTTTGGTGAAACATTGTTTGCTGACAGAGGGCTGTTATTTAATTTTTAGTATCTGAAAAAGAGCTTTTTTTTACCATAATGTGACAGGGAGCATTAAACATATTATTTCCTTTTTTTGTGATATAGCGTTCATTGTCACTTCTTTGTTTGTTTTAGGATTTAGGAACTTGCCTCTTGAGGACCAAATTACTTTAATTCAGTACTCCTGGATGTGTCTGTCATCATTTGCTTTGAGCTGGCGATCCTATAAACACGCAAACAGTCAATATCTGTATTTTGCTCCAGACCTGATTTTTAATGAGTAAGTATTACGCCACTGTCGTGACAAGTGAGGGCTGAGTGCTATTTTTCATTGTAAACTGTTTGATTCAATGGAACACGAAGGCCGCGTTATTTTGTCTGTGATGCAAATTGCACGTATAACCGTCTTATTACAGTAAAAAAAATTTGTATACAGTATAAAAACTTGAGATATCAATTTGCGGAATTTGCATCGTAATAACATGGTCTTCGCGGTCAATTGAATCGGGCCCTTTGTTTTTTTTCATACATACATTTAAATGATAAAATACTATACTTACTCACAACATCAACTGTGTAGTCTTGAACAAACGGTTAAAAAATAATTAGTTCAAGCAAGTAAAGTAAGATAAAATAAGTAAGGCTGTTTGTAAAGCATACTATCTACATCTCATTAACTGTTCTGAAAAGTGTTGATTAAAAACATATAAATAAAGACATTGGTTCAATTTGACATTATTATTATTAATTGTATATGTGGCACCACAAAGGGTTCACTGTACAGATTATACATTATAAGAAAAACAACAAACAAGGTGTTACAAGCTATGCTAGACAAGACATAGAAACCAAATACAACTGAGGTTTTGATGAACCGGGATGGAAATGAGGCCAGGGGAGTTGAAAGAGGAGGATGAGTTACAAGAAATATTTGGGGCAAATCAAAGCTGTAGCTAGAAAGTTTAGCTCAAGAGGCAAAAAGGAAAAGGGTCCCAATAGTCCTGATTTGTAAAGTAATTGTCAACCTTCATCTTTGCACCTTATACGAGTGCTGTAACACCATTAGATCATATGATGAGCTCTATTTAGTGCTCATACTTTGGCCTGGAAAGCACCTACGGTATATGGGGGATTAATCTGCTCTCTTGTAAGTCTGATAGGTCTCCCTCTTTCTCAGGAACATCTCTAAAATTCTGGTGCAAAAGGCAACTGGACAATACAACCGTTCATACTGAGAATGAATGATCACATTTCAACATTAATAGATTTCCATTTTATGTCTTTGCCACCTACACAGTAACTTGGCATGATTTATAAAATGCACTGTGCTAAGTTGCACTTTCAGTTTTTTAATAACTATGAACCTGATTCACACTTTAGACTGCGTTAGGTTCTTAAATATAAGCAACTATTAGCAAGGCAACTCCCTCGGCACACCCCCAGTTTTCAGGTTCTTAATAGACTTACAAGTGCCATAGGGCTCCCTTAACTGTAGGTTCGCATTTGTGTGCGTAGTGCGTCTAATTACGAACATGTCTGCATAACTGCGCCTTCTTTTGGTTATTTAAATGCCTCCCTCCACCCAATCTTCGTATCTGCCGTGTTAATTATTCATACATCAGAAAAAGACATGGCATATAGAACACAATTGCTGTGCACTGCTTTCAGACCAAGGTCAGACACATCTACTCCCAACAGTTACTTTACAAGATATTTTCAAGAATATATTTGGATAGGATTCCATTAGGGGAATTTATAAAATAGCAGCAGTATATAATGACATCTTTTTACAATAGTTTATTTTTCATGTTTGCATCAATAAGAGGGTTTTGTTAGCATTTCACCATTACATATTACTTGCCACTGTCGCTTTCTGTCACCTTTAATTGTGATGTTAAAAGCCACTTTCATCATTGAGACTTTTGTATCTGTAACTTACTGATGAAGTCTGGCATCTGAGAAAAACATTATTTTCTTATATTAACACAAGATGCAAATTTTCCTTTATACAACATAATTCCTGTACGTGCTGTCCAGCTAATTATGTCTAGGCAGAGTCATTTATGGCCTTGTTTTTATGTTAACTCATTTTTTTTTTACACATAATATAGCGGTTATTTTCCATAACATAGGAACATTTGCACCTATTGTAGTTTGGCTTCCAATATTTCTATAGGGATTTATGTTGGACAAAAAAAAATGGTTTTCCCCAATTAGATAACAATTCTTCATGATCATAGTCTCTTGTCCTAGAGAGACTCCTAGATCCTGTTCAATCTATTCAGGCACTAATGGCCAGTGACTTCTTCATAAGAAGCCTCGGATAAAAGATAGCAAATGACTAGTTTTGAAAGACATAAATTACGTTATAATTTCCATTTCATAAAAAGTGCGTTGTTTCAGTACTGCTTTTAAAATTGCCTTCCTTCCTAAAAAACATTACGGTAAAAAATGTGTCCTTAAAAGAACATTAGTTTTCATTTATTATGAGCCCTGAGAAGAGTGGGTAGGAATTTATCTTTTTAAACCAATATATTCAAGTTAATTTTGCTCTTTTCTGTATGAAATAATCTTGCTGAGCAAAGATATTTCTTCAGTGCAGATTTTTATTTTTCCATTTATCTGAGAAGCATATACATATTATTGCTTATTCACTATTTTCATTTCTCATTCCCCTGAGTGGGATGCTCTTTAGTACAAATATTTAACATGTAAGAAAGAGGGGCGGGGGGAGTCTCTTGCGATTGAAATTGGTTTTCCCACAACTCAACTTGCAACTTGTATGTATTAAATCTCATTCAGTTACTGGAACTGTGAAGAGAGTATTGCCTTGGGTTGCAATAAATTTCAGTGCATTGTAATGTATGTATGTTTTTACGTATATGTGTATATCACTCTAGCCATTACTCAGTTACTAATCATGAACTTCTATCTTTAAAATAAAAATCTGAGAATTAGTTACATATATCAAATTGATTGGTGTGTGTGTTAAATATATATATATATATATATATATATACACACACACATACATGCTGTGGGTCACCTGTATAATGTAGTTTTTTTGTAGTGTATATTATCTTTATTTGTTGTTTATTGGCTTGAGTGATGTGAAGACCCACTATGAGGTGGTTATTTTTGGTTTATTTCTTTGATTTGTGGTATAGTGCAGGGTTCAGACTTGATGCAGTTCAATTATATTTCTGCAGAAAATGAGCAAAACGGTGTTGTCCTTGTTTGTCTTTAATTATGTGTATGTGATTATGTGATTCATGTTGTCTTGTGTTTTTTATAAGAAATGATTGACAATTAATTATAATTAAAGATTTGAGACTGTGATTGAAGAATAAAGTAATGATATTTTTGCAGTATAGTAGCTGGTGTGCACTGTTTAATATTCGGACTTTAAGGGCTAGCTCCAATTGCTTTTGTGAGCTTTGTCCTCTCTGTTTGCTTGGTTGCTGAAATATGCATTCGTGTGTCTCCTTCTACTTCTAAAAGAACCATTGTGCATCAGCGACTCCCGCCAATATGTACACATACAAGATGGTTATTGCACAAATCAATTTAAAAGTTAATCTGGAGCAGGTGCTAGAAAGGTATGGGGAAATCTACACAGGTGCAAAAAAAAAGTCACTCCAGCACTGCATTAACCAGTAACTAACCATGACATTCGGGACCATATTCACAATTAAGAGTGAGTTAGGTGCGGACAGATCCGCACTTAACTCACCCGTACTTCCCCTCGACCCTCCCCCGTTTTTAAGAACCTTAGGGCTTCCTTAAGTAACCGTGCATATTTTCCGTCTTAAAAAGGAAAATACGCAATGAAAAAGCCCCCCGCCCTCCCCA
>WWET01000510.1:503520-518456 GCA_011038615.1 Limnodynastes dumerilii
AAGCCTGCCTTAACTGCGGCGTGCGGATCAGCGGTCCGTAGTCCGTATGACCGCTGATCCGCTACAGTGTGGGAGCCCCCTCCCACACTGTACACCTCACATGCTTCCCCCTGCCCGCTTTAGCGGGCGGAAGGAAAGCACAGCCCATTTCCTCGGATTGTTAACATCTGAGGGCGCATGCGTGCGTAAATCACCTGACGTTATTAAATCTGAATCTGGTCCAATGCCTCTAAAAATGACCTCACAAGAGCTAGTAACTGAGGGTTATTGTTCTTTTATGTACAATGTCCTTTTGTGGCAACCTGTTGCATACAGCTGTTTTTTTATTTATTTTTTGATTTTTTATTTAATTTATTTTTATAACAATTATTTAATTTCCTAAACCAATAAAATTATAAATTATTATTACAATGTATATCCATAACTGGTTTGAAGCAACATGTGGGAACGTTACATGTGCTATGACTATGACCTAGAGAAACAAAATTGAAACATAAGAATCAACAAACCATAATGTTTTAACAGCATAATATATTTGAATAAAACCACATAAAACGGCCCCATAAATGCCTGTAAACAAAGTTTTGTCTCACTGACCAGTTCAGCTGATGACATCAAAATGACAGCCCTCAATCAGGAAGTGACCTGCATTAATATAATGCCTGTGATGTGAACTTTCGCAATTTTACAGCAAACACCATCGATTTACAACCAAACACCAGCGAGTTTATTTCATTAGTTTAGCAATAAAACACAATTTTAATGCAAATCACGGCAAACTAATGCCAGTTTAATGCAAACTCACCACAATTAAAATCATCAGACATCGCCGTAGTTTCAAAATCACTAGTGAAACTCGCCCCTTAGTAAATCCGGTGAGTTTAAATCTGGCCCCAAATATTTGTGAACAATCTGATCAGCTGGTTAGGTGTGTACCCAAATTTAGTTTCCTAAAGCTAAATCAATGCAATTGGGAGTTTAGATTTAGAATTTTCACAACAATGATGATAGTGGAACTTTACTAACAATTTTCTTGTTCTTCTTTTTCAGGTGGTTGGTGACTTGTTGGAATTCTGCTTCTACACATTTAGGGAATCTCAAGCACTTAAAGTGGAATTTCCTGCAATGTTGGTGGAAATAATTAGTGATCAACTACCAAAGGTGGAATCGGGGAATGCTAAGCCATTGTACTTTCACAGGAAGTGACTGCAAGAGTGTTATGGGAGAACTTTGCCTTAAGTTTCCTCTGATGTTTCGTACCTAAGCAGGATCCAAGAAACAACATTTTTCTTTTAACAATGGACGATCTAGGTTGAATAATTCTAAGAAATTGCACTGCTTGGGGACAAGAGAAATGCCAGGAATAAAGAAAGATGCAGCCAGCGCCCCAAGCACTTCAAAAAATGACTCCTATTCCTATGGATGAAAAGCCATATCTAGTCAATAACTGATTAATTTTGATATTTTAACATTTTAAAAAAATATATGCCATGGAGTTTCTGGTTTTGTTTGTTTTAATCGGGTTCATGGACAAAGAAGAACTTTTTAAAGAGTTTTCCTTGGTTGCACACAAAGTGTACGGTCTTTATGGGGCATTAAATAGTCTTTCCTTGTATAACAAGAAAAACGGTAAAAGAAAATCTATTGTATAAAATATTAAGGAACCTTTGGTGTTAAATAATCACTTTCCACTTGTGGCATTTTTTTGTCCCATGTTATCATGAATACTGTACAATGAAGGCTATGGCCTCATTTTTCTATTTGCTGCTGAGATAGAGGTAGAGCATTTGCTACAGGCATAGAATTGCTCTGCCATGTAAGCATGCAGCAGCTTTCACATGAACCCCTAGCGTGTAGTGTAGACATTTATTTAATTGAACGGAAGACGGTAAGATGTGAAAATCGGATGCCCCTGTCTGGATTTTATATTAGCTATATTGTGCTGGCTTTACAAATAATTTTACGCAGTCTATGCTGTACTGTATATTGCTGTATATGTATAAATTGTGAAGGACCGGAATCAAAAATAATTTACAGAAACTTTGTAAATGGGATGATGAAAAATCTTTAATGACTAAGGATGAAAGGAAAGCATAGGGAAGTATTTTTGAAAGAGTTCTATTTTGGTGGAGAATATTTAAGTACTATCTTTGTTTAAATAAGGTAATTTCTTTTTTTTTCCTTTTTTTTTTTTTGTAAAGTGAAACTGTTTTGCATGGATTCTGAACTGTTTACAGTGTATTTAAGGAAGGGAAAGCTGTGCCTTTTTAGCATCATATCTAATTTACCATTTTGCAATATCTGTTTGTAAATAGATTCACTTTAACCCCTTTTTCAGTTATATTTAAGCTTTTCTACTTTTCTGCAAAAAGAAAAAAAAAAGGTTGTACAATTTGTGTACTGCTTGCAAGTAATACTGGAGCACACTTTCTTTCTTGGATTCCTTCCCGTTTCCTTGTGAATTACACTATTTTACCTTCAAGGTGGACTTACTGTAAGTATACTGAATTGAGCTTAGCAACCGGTAAAGGCTTCCTGAGAAACGTACTGAACACAAAGCCTTTTTTATGAGGGGAGGTGACAGACTCCCATTTAATGTTTTGTTTTTATCTCCAAGATGTGCATATTTCAAGAGGAATATCTCTCCATACCTTGGTGGAGGTTCAGTTTTTAGGGTTATGAAAAAGCGAGGTGTGATGAGGCATGCCAAAAATTAACCTTTTTAGAGAGCACTTTACCTTCTGTATCACATGATCATAATTCTCCTCTAATGTATATTCCACACTATCTAATTGGAGTTCAATCAGTAGTAGCCATGTCCAGTCTGTGGTGAAGGCTGGTATGTAAGAGTTGATGAAAATGACATGCATTTTGTACAGGAGCAGATCTATTTGAAAATAAAATACATTTGTTTTCTAATGTATGGCATTACCGAATAGTATGGATACAATTGCACTTACCAAATAATAAGAGCCTTTAAAATAGCATTGGTACAGTTCTGAAAGTTGATACCTTAGACAAAATGGGCACCAGAGTACTTGTCACTGATACAGTTCTTACAGTCTATCTCATTTAGAAACAAAGAATATGAATAAATATCACAACCATTTGAAAGCAGATTTTATCACATCTTAGCTGATTATACTGTGTTTGCAACCATTCACTATCTTCGTAGTATAAAATACAGTCTCCATGGTTTCATTAATATTTGTTAGTTACCATAAATCATGATATCAACAACATTTTTCAAGCAACAACATAACTACTCTTTGATTGTTTTTAGAATGGGAACATGAAATGGGGCGATTTTTGTCAGTAATGCCCTACATACTTGTCAATTCTAATTGTAGATAAATTGTTATATAGATATATTGTTATATATCTATCTATCTATAGGTTAGTGGGTTTGGTTCTGTTTGCTACAAAGACGAGAGTTAACAAGAAAAAATGGACTATTCTGGTCTATTACAGCATACCCTGAGCGCCAAAACCGTGGCTGTGCACTTTCATGCAGCGCAGGATCCCCCAGGGTGTATTTCTAATAGTTTTCTACCTAAACATTAGAAGAAATGTGAAATGTAACACATACTTTTTATATCGGCACAAGACACAGACGTGACAGAAAATAAAGAAAGGAAGTGACATGCGAGTGTTTTATGAAAGGTAGTGCAGTGAGGACAATCAGAAAGGTAATCTTTTCTTCACCAGTTATAAAATAAAGCATGTGACTAACATTTAGCAGAAGCTGCTAATGAAAATAGCTATGCACTTAGTGTATACTGTACCACATGGGGAGACCGTTCTATCCCAACAATATAGATTGTAAATGATAAAAATATTTGTGGCAGGTGTTTCATTTGGCCATTTTTAAATAGAAGATAGTGGTGTAGCTTGAGAACCCCTAATCTCCTAATGATAATGTGAATCAGTGCCAGCCCAGTGAACCCGCGCATGTACGTAGATTCATATATTTAATAAGGTACTATATTTAAGAAGAAAACCCTGCAACAGAAAAGTAACTTGGAAATCAGTAAAGCTGTATGTGAGCGGTATCCTTCCATTCACTGGAAATATATTGTTTTATGAGCACAGACTTGTAGATGATTTATAAACAGGGATATGAATAGTATTTATTTTACTTTTTTACCTATATGACATAGGTTGGCTTCAGAGAAGAACAAAATCCCTCTATAGGAAGTATGCACTGTAGAGAATGGGAATACCACTGGTACTGTACATAAAGAAATACCTATTTTAAATCTTTCTTACACAAAGCTTATAATACAAAGTACTGCACACACCAAATCATTTGCACATAAAGGCAAAAGCAAAAGAAGCTTTAGGCATTTGTAGTCACACAGATTGTCAGGAGACTGACCATGAAACCAGCACTAATGCAGAACTGATATTGTGGCATAATGTGATATCACAGGGAGGAGCGTATATGATATGCTCAAGCCCTAAGAAATGGTTACAGTCATTTTCATAGTAAACGTTCATACATGTTTTAAAGCAGGGTATGGTATACTATTCATTAACATTCTATCATTTTACAATACAAAGGATAATATTTAAATATGTGTTTCATGCTGTTTTTAGCACCATTCTCCACACAAGATTCACATTTTATATAATCTGTACTACTTTACTTGGTTTGACAAATATTGAAAGACCTTAAATCACTGCAAATTTTTTAGCAAGATTGTGTCTCCAATTAAGGTGTAAAATAAGGGTGAGCAGCTGGATATAGAATCTGTAGATGGTTGGGTATGTCACCTTTGTACCTACCTTGTACCAGGCTTCAGTTTGTTCAATGGAAATATTCTGCCCAGGCCTCTGAAGGATGTGAAGCAGAGACAATATTCTGTTTCTCCTGCTGCCCTGGGTTTGTGATTGATGGTGGGATGCTTTTTACCACCATATTTGTCAGAAAATATTTTAAAAATAATGGCGGTATAAAAATCATGAAGTGTGTGAATTATTTTTGTTGAGGCCAAACTCCGTTTTTATTTTGACATTTTATACTAATAAAAAAAAACCCTTGCATTATTACAGTTGTTTTTCCTGTTAATCGTGTCTGTCATTGCCTTCAAACTCGCCACTTTTCATGTCAGGTTTCTGAATTCCAGCATACATGCTGTTCATTATTTCACATTTTTTTAGTATTAGTCTGTCATTAAATGCAACTTCACAATTTTATCTTGGAAATAACTTTAATATGACAGTTTTTTTTCACAGAATGAAGTTTTTTTTTTTTTGCTGAAAGTTTAATTTAGCTAAACTATTTGAATATGTTTTTGGTTGCAACTTTTGTTAATGTTGATAATGCAACATTTTAAAACCCCAATGCGGTTTTATAACCGATTACCACAACATATATGGAATAACTTATGAAGTGCCTGTCAACAATTTTAAAATAAATTCAAATCTTTTAGCTAAATAATGAATAAAAAATAATTTTACTGCAATATAAAATTATTACATGCACTCTATAGCATCTCTAAGCAAGTATTTTTATTTCTGGTGAATGCATTACTGAAAATTTAAACCTTCATCCCCACACTTTTCTTCTTACATTTATTTCACTATAATTTTGTATAGAAAAGGAAGTAGAGTGAGTAAGCTGAACACTTGTCAAGTTCTCTTCAGATCCAACTCCCGACCAGACTGTTTACAAAATCCTACAGCGAAAAAGTTTGCAGATGAAGCACCCAATCCATGATACATTATGCATTTGTTTAATTTTACAGCACAATTTACCTTATCTAAAGGATCCGATCACCGTACACACTCTTCCAATTTTGGCATGGCGTCAGAATTGGAAGAAATATTGAATAAAGCTGTTGTGGGAGCATACGCACTTGTAAATTGGTTGGCTGCTTGAAGGTCAGCTTGCCTAATTTTTAAGCAGGTTTAAAAATAATTTTACCTAACCGGGATTGGATGTTACAATTGAACAATCCAATGCTGGAACAAGAGAGCGCTCAGAAGTCAGACTGGACGCTCATTGGATAAGTGTGTACCCAGCTTCAGACTGTGGAATCTTATAATACATTTGTCTTTACATCCAAGAGTTTCTTCTGAAACAACTACCATCTCTTTATCTTGAAGTTTAGCAGGTGGCTTATTTATACTATGCATGACAATACTTTATATTTTCTCCAGCATTATCATTTAACTACTCAAATACATGGAAAAATTACATCCATCTCTGCTTTTGCTGTACAACTTTATTTAAAAATTGCTAACCATGATGGACAGGTGTTGATGAATAAACACTTGACATAGATGTAGAATAGCTAACAATGCTTACAACTCTTAGACTTTACCTTACTTGTCTCCATTACACAAGATTCAATTTTTTTTATGAGCGGGAATGGTGAGCATATTAGATTAATTAAAGTATGAGTGACTGTTAAATATTTTGTCATAAAGCCCTAATAAATTAGGCAGTCTCCATTTAGCAGAACATCCACTAAAATGGAGCAACCATCTGATTAGTGTCATGTACCATACAGTAGTGTAATTAGGGTTACAAGAGCCCAGTCTTTTTTTTTTTTCTGCAAAAATAAATATAATAATAAAATATCATATTCGTATTGAAGTGTATTTCAATGGTGTAGCATGGTGTAGCATACAGACTAATACATTTTGAAGACAGCTACATCGAACAAAATATAGCATAAGATAGCTGGCTTTGAACATGAGTCTTATTGAAAATATCCATATTAAACAGTTGACTTTTAAAAGCAAAACAGTGGTGTATATATATATGTATATATATATATATATTTATATATATATATATATATATATATATATATATACTTTTCATATCTCATCAATAGCTTCTTTAGGAAGGACAAGACTGCATAATGATACAAAGTGGTGGATTGGAAACACCTATATAAGAGTTCCTTAGTTGAACTTGGCAAGCCAATTATGTTAGATAACCATACATCAAAAAATTTATCTTCCCAATGTTTCTTGTTTCAACCCAATCCATTTGAGATAGAAAAGCTAGTCTGGATGTAGTCCTATAGCAATTTGTGTTTTGTGTGTATCCTATTGTACATGTAAGATAGGCCTATGAAGCATTTTACAGCATCTCCTTATACGAGGTAGAAATTAATTGTTTGTATATTTTCACATGTGCTTTAAGAATGTCTGGAAGGGTTACATGCGGGAAGATATCTGCCCATTTTGTCTGTATCTAAGGTTACGAACATAGCTGACTGCCTGGATATAAAAATATAATAGTAGTCTAGTATTTGGATTGGAGTATATTATATTCATAGATCTATTTGGTAACCATGTAGGGGCCATTAGGCCAATAACTGCTGGAAAGTTAGGATTAGCAGGGAATGTAAGAAAGACCAAATATTCCAGAGGAAGCTTTAGTTTTTTCCAGACACGTCTCCACACATGGCAGGTTGAAAATGGAGTTTTCTTTTAAATCTTCTGGCAGACTGTTGGGTTTAGTATGTAATAAAGTAGTCAGGAAAAAAAGCCTGTTCTTAATCTACATTAGTATAAAGTTTATCTCCTCTAACCCAGTCCATTGCGTCCCTATAAAGTGCTGCCAAATTATATACCTGGACACAAGTTAAGTTGACCCCACCTAGATGTAATTTTAGAAATATTTTTTATAGGAAGGCACAATCTTTTTTTAGATTAAAGATAAGGAAGCACCTGTATATAGTATAACAGTCTAGGGAAACTGATCATTTTAAGCAAATGGCATCTACCAAGAAACAAAATATTCCAATTCAATATTCTGTGGGGAAATGTCTAAAAAAAAAAAAAAAAAAAGATCAAGAGTGATATTAAAAAAACAAAGGTAAAAGGAGACACCCTTGCCTGGTTCCTCTGCCCAATGTAAATCGGTAGGTATTTAAATTATTTATGGTGAAAAATGCCTCTGATGTATCATAAATAACTTGGAAGACTGTTTTGAATGCATCACCTTTTTTCTTTTGAGAGCGCTGATAGTATAGAAAAGTTGGGGAATATGGACAGGACTGTTTTGTTACAAAAGAAAAAAAGGTGATGCTCAAACAAACGATAACATCAAATTGCCTTTCATCACCCAATACAATCCTGCACATAAAAAGATTGAAACAATAATCAGGAAAAATTAGAAAATCCTAATGGAGGATCCCATTCTTAAAGAATATATTCCTAGTAACCTCTGCTCCATCTATAAAAAAAAAAAAGCCCGCAATTTAGGCAATATACTTACCAAAAGTACTTTTAAAAGAGAAGTGACATTCCCCTCTAGAGTTAAGTCTATGGGCTTCTATCGATGTGGTTTGTGTTCCATATGTAGAACTCACAGAAATCAGGAATCCAAAACCTGTTCCATCTTTTCTAACAGCACAGGTAGAGAATATAAAATAGAAGAGATGATAACCTGTAACACCAACAATGTTCTGTACATTATAGAATGTTCCTGTTCCAGACAACATCTGGGGAGAACGACTAGGCCCTTAAAAGTTCGCTGACAGGAACATCTTAGGAACATTAGAAAAGGTTTTCCTAATCACTGTTTATCGGCACACTTTGCAGCCGATCACAAGTGTTCTGTAGATTCTATAAAAAAAAATGGTGGGTTTCAAAAAGGTGAAAGAAAATTGGAGAAATCCCAATATCACAGAGACCTTGGTCAAAGTAGAAATGCTTTGGATTTACAACTTAAAAACTTTAGAACCACAAGGTCTAAATGCCGACTTTGAATTAAAGTGGTTTCTGTGACATTATTAAGACATTATAATTATGTATGTATTTGAACCTCTTACTCCTCTCCTATGGTTATTCTTATTTTTAATCTTATTTTTAATCTTTCCCATTACCTTAAACTATCTTGAATTTTTGACCCTCCCACCTACTATATATCATACCTTTTATATATCTTAGATTTATATACTCCAATTATACTTATTTTAAGTCTTTATTTTCCATCCTCTTTTTATTCTTAATATAGAGTGATGTTTTATATAACATTACTTGGATTTCTTTCATATATGTTGTTTTAGCACTCCCCCCCTTTGTAATTAGTGGGAGGTGATATAGAGCACTTAAAAAACGGAAAGACTATACACAGCAGACACATGAACCTTGAGAAAGACCGGAGACCGGTTGAAACGCGTTGGTTGGTTGCTTAAATACTGCTGTTTCACATACAATCTCTGCTGTACTTGTATGACCTGATCACGGACTGCATGATTGTAAAAAATGCATATGGGCATTTTTATATAGATGTCCTATGCTCAATTGTGAGTATTTTATCCACATCTTTCTACTTTTATTATAAATAAAAGTTTTTACACTAGAAAGTGGCGCTTCCTCTGTCTTTTGTTTTCCCCACTCTCTCCTGTCATCTTGGTCCCGAGAATCACTGTCTGACACAGGCAGGAACCAGGAACCAATAGTGAGGCTGCAACTGCTGTAGGAGAGAGACACGAGGAGACGCCATTCTGGAGTTTGCAAGAACCTAATCAAGGCCTTCATTTAGGACTTCATTACATAGAATTTACCAGGGATCTATTTGGAGAGAGTGAGTCACTTTCCACTTACATACATACCATGAACGTTTTTGTTGCACTCTGTAGTTAAAACTTAGACTTTCCCTGCGCTGACACATTGAAGATACATTGTGCCTGATCCAGAGCTGCGACGGTGCCGTCCGATGGTCGAATGCGTACGTTCGCCCGTGCGTAACATACACGCCCATGACACTCCCATTGAAAAGTACCTGCTTACG
This sequence comes from Limnodynastes dumerilii, assembly GCA_011038615.1. NCBI lineage: Eukaryota > Metazoa > Chordata > Amphibia > Anura > Limnodynastidae > Limnodynastes > Limnodynastes dumerilii. The sequence continues at coordinate 513,284 of WWET01000510.1, forward strand.
GCGGCTATAGAAAACAAAATAAAAGGTATAAAAAAGCGCCTGCACAATCAAAATGCAAAAAACACTAAACAGCTGCTTACAGTCCAGTTAAAAGAGCCGTGATGAAACTCTAAAAAATGTCAAAGAAAAAAACAGAAAACTGGAACGATAGCGCTGACAAATATATATACACTTCTACAACTGGCACAGGTGTATTGATGGAAGAAACATCCACTTGAGATGGTAAAACCAGGTACACATATACTTCAAAGAGATGTGGCTGAAAGCCACAAGTAAAGCTCACGGTTAGGTGCACTGTGAAGTCCCGCTGGCACACTACCGTACAGTCCTACGATACATGTAGTTTTCGCAGGGAAAAATTCACTCCAACGGAGCTAGATTGCTGAAAAATTTCTCAAGCCTTGAGAAAGATTGGTCTACAATCGAAACGCGTTGGATGGTGCCTAGGAGAAGTTACTGATTTTATCACCTTGTGCCCATGTGAAATCCTTTGCGATCATCCATTTGCACTTTGTATATGCCTGAAATTGCTTAGCGCATTGTGAGTATGATTCATACTTGTTCTTTTGTTTGTTAAAAATAAACTGATCTGCACTATTAGGTGCCGTTTTTTCTGTGTTTTTTGTCATCCTGTGGCTTCCGTGTGGTACTCACACACAACAACCGGAACGAGGCTTGACACACACAGGGAGACACCAGGATTGATGCTACAGGTCTCGTGCCACGAGACGAACGACCTTCCCGCATCTGAATTTTTCAGCAATCTAGCTCCGTTGGAGTGAATTTTTCCCTGCGAAAACTACATGTATCGTAGGACTGTACGGTAGTGTGCCAGCGTGACTTCACAGTGCACCTAACCGTGAGCTTTACTTGTGGCTTTCAGCCACATCTCTTTGAAGTATATGTGTACCTGGTTTTACCATCTCAAGTGGGTGTTTCTTCCATCAATACACCTGTGCCAGTTGCAGAAGTGCACATATATTTGTCAGCGCTATCGTTCCAGTTTTCTGTTTTTTTCTTTGACATTTTTTAGAGTTTCATCACGGCTCTTTTAACTGGACTGTAAGCAGCTGTTTAGTGTTTTTTGCATTTTGATTGTGCAGGCGCTTTTTTATACCTTTTATTTTGTTTTCTATAGCCGCCGTAAGCAGGTACTTTTCAATGGGAGTGTCATGGGCGTGTATGTTACGCACGGGCGAACGTACGCATTCGACCATCGGACGGCACCGTCGCAGCTCTGGATCAGGCACAATGTATCTTCAATGTGTCAGCGCAGGGAAAGTCTGAACGCACGCCCCTCGAGCGAACACTTCGCTCACAATACGCCCGCTATCCGCTCATGTCGTCCAGCCGACCGGAAGCTGTCATACTGAGCATGCGCAGTGCGTGTTTTCATACGAAAATACGCAAAAAAGGGTCATACGCTCGCTCGAAATCGGACAATTTCGTAGCTCTGGATCAGGCCCATTGTGTCACTGTGGTTAACCTTGGGTATTTTCTCTAGTTGACACATTGTGTCACAGGACATGTTCTATTGACTCCACTCATGTTAAGTTGCATCTAAGTGAGCGCTGGTATTCTGGAATATCATCTATCTTGTGTATTAATTTGTTATTAGAGGGACTCCTACGGTGTGCAGACCCCTCTTTGCATATATACTGAATCCAGCAGCACACATTTAGCGCTGTGCATATACCTATCCCTTCCTTTTCTGTTTTACAAGATTTTAACTTTGTCAGCATAATTCAGAATGCGCATCATAAAAGGGCGAGAACGCTAGCGGGATTCTTGTCTCTCCGGGGCAAAGCTATGAACTTTTTCCACCACAACAGGATTAGTAGAAATGCCAATACCTAATTCCTCAAGAATCCAGGTTGAGACCGGGGACATAATATTAATTTGTCGATTTCTGTTCTCCAAATACTCTAATTTGTCTTGAAAAGCATTAATTGTTTTCTCATGGGCCTTTAGCATATTTTGGGCTTCCTCAATTTTGACTTCTGTTGTTGAGATTCTTTGTTCAGTGTTGGGCATGTGAAGACAATTGCAATAATGCAGAATCAATGACATTTTTAAGTGGTGCCAGTTTTATATCAAATAATGGGGCTATAATTTCAGAAATCTCTTGAGCAAGTTTAAGCTCTTGAGTGCTATATCCAGGATCTGCTGCAGTAAGGGAACCTTCAGGTGTTGGTGACGATGGAATTGCTGGTTGTTCCTGAGACAGAAGATTTGCCTTTTGTTTTCCTTTTTGGTGTTTTTTGCCTCCTTGCGGGGCACGTTGGGTTGCTCCATTTATTTATCCACATATATAAAGCAGCTAATAGGTTGTGATATATTAGCAGTACTATATATGGTTACACATCCTCAGCTATGTCAAATTTAATAGTGGTTCAGCAAAATTGGGTGTCACGCTGATAACGGCTTCTCTTTTGTATCATGGTATCCAGTTCATGCTACACTGCATGGTAACTATTTCCTAAAGGAGTGCCTTTTATCTGCTTGTGTGTGTGTATATATACAGTAACTAACCATGACATTCTATCTTTAAAATAAAAGTCAGAGATTTATACATACATTTGCATACATCTATACATCTCTGATTTATTTTAAAGAAAGAATGTCATGGTTAGTTACCGGTTAATGCGGGATTCTCTCTCTCTCTCTCTCTCTCTCTCTCTCTCTCCCTCTCCATACTGTATAATTGAAATGCATATGCCAACCCACCATGCGTATCTCATACACATGGTGAGTGGGCCAGCCCCCATGTGGACAATGAATTCGGTAGCTCAATTCCATTGCAGCTTTACTTGTACCGCAAAAGTGCAGTACAAGTTTATGGGCTACTTACGCACATGGAGGCTGATTCAGAGTTTGAAAATAAGGGTAAAACAGGTGTAAACCTACAGCTTGGCTAAACCATTTTACAATGCTAATTCATTTTAAATCTTTTGCATGCAGGAAAAATACTTTACTTTTGCATATAGAACTTAAATAATGCATAGCTTTATATTTAATCAATAAAGTAGAGTTGAGCTAATAAACTTCCCCTCTCAATTCTAATTCTGTTTTTACAGTTTAAATTTGCCTCCTCTTGCTGTTCAACATGGTATTGCTCTGTTTTGGTTGTCCTAACTCTTACTCTGGACAACTTTGGGTCATATATCATATAGCATTGTGTTATATATTATTTTGTGTGTGTTTTAAAGCATGTCTGAAATAGAGGCTGAGAGGGGATGCTGTTTTGGAGACTTGAGGACCTCTGATGAACTTTCAATTTAAAAATATATGATATATGATCCATGTTGGGACTCTGACAGTATTAGAGTTAGGACCACCAACACAAAGAAGCCTTGTAGGTGGCTGGTGGCTTATCATATATTTACAAATTTATTTAACAAATTTCTCTTTTGACTTTTATTTTAAAGCTAGACTGTCATGGTTTGTTTCTGGTTAATAGCATGAGTGCTGAGGTGCCTTTTTGTGTGTGTATGTATATATGGGTACAAACGGTTTGATGTGCTCAATCACAAAAGTTCATTCAGGCTAATGTTAGCCACACAGTCCAAAAGTCCAGAGGTCGTTAGACCATACACCAGATATTTCAAATAGTTTCAATATTCCAAATACCGCTGCTCTTCTCAAACGGCAATTGATTCCTCAAACAATTGCAAAGTGTAGATCTAGAAAAACATAGAGCGGAGAAAGTGCTTCATGGTGCAATATCGTTTTTATTCAAATGCAAGCAAAAGGTAAAAACAGGCGTACCAATTTTGATGGAATCACATAATATGATTCAAACGTGTGTGCAAGTAACTGCTGCACAGCGGGTCTCCTGGCAGGGTAGCTCCCGGTGCAGTAAGCTGTGATGCACGTGTAAACGCTCAACTGCTTCCAAACAATGGGTCAATAGAGGGAGGTTCCAACTCCGCCCGGAGTTGGGACCTCCCTCTATTGACCGCTGTGCAGCGGTTACTTGCACACACGCTCGTTTGAATCATATCATGTGATTCTATCAAAATTGGTACGCCTTTTTTACCTTTTGCTTGCATTTGAATAAAAACGATATTGCACCATGAAGTGCCTTCTCCGCTCTGTTTTTCTAGATCTACACTTTGCAATTGTTTGAGGAATCAATTGCCGTTTGAGAAGAGCAGCGGTATTTGGAATATTGAAACTATTTGAAATATCTGGTGTATGGTCTAACGACCTCTGGACTTTTGGACTGTGTGGCTAACATTAGCCTGAATGAACTTTTGTGATTGAGCACATCAAACCGTTTGTACCCATATATACATACACACACAAAAAGGCACCTCAGCACTCATGCTATTAACCAGAAACAAACCATGACAGTCTAGCTTTAAAATAAAAGTCAAAAGAGAAATTTGTTAAATAAATTTGTAAATATATGATAAGCCACCAGCCACCTACAAGGCTTCTTTGTGTTGGTGGTCCTAACTCTAATACTGTCAGAGTCCCAACATGGATCATATATCATATATTTTTAAATTGAAAGTTCATCAGAGGTCCTCAAGTCTCCAAAACAGCATCCCCTCTCAGCCTCTATTTCAGACATGCTTTAAAACACACACAAAATAATATATAACACAATGCTATATGATATATGACCCAAAGTTGTCCAGAGTAAGAGTTAGGACAACCAAAACAGAGCAATACCATGTTGAACAGCAAGAGGAGGCAAATTTAAACTGTAAAAACAGAATTAGAATTGAGAGGGGAAGTTTATTAGCTCAACTCTACTTTATTGATTAAATATAAAGCTATGCATTATTTAAGTTCTATATGCAAAAGTAAAGTATTTTTCCTGCATGCAAAAGATTTAAAATGAATTAGCATTGTAAAATGGTTTAGCCAAGCTGTAGGTTTACACCTGTTTTACCCTTATTTTCAAACTCTGAATCAGCCTCCATGTGCGTAAGTAGCCCATAAACTTGTACTGCACTTTTGCGGTACAAGTAAAGCTGCAATGGAATTGAGCTACCGAATTCATTGTCCACATGGGGGCTGGCCCACTCACCATGTGTATGAGATACGCATGGTGGGTTGGCATATGCATTTCAATTATACAGTATGGAGAGGGAGAGAGAGAGAGAGAGAGAGAGAGAGAGAGAGAATCCCGCATAAACCGGTAACTAACCAAGACATTCTT